>PVKU01003498.1:0-28282 GCA_004027475.1 Anoura caudifer | reverse complement strand
CCAGGATTACAAATTGCACTTAGTTGTGATGCTTTAATCTCCTGTAATTCTGGAATAATTGCTCAGTCTTCCTTCCCTCCCCCTACCTTTTATGGCCGTGACATTTTTGCTAAGTATAGGCCAGGCATTCTGTAAAATATCCCTGCATTTGGTTTAGAATTTATTTTACTGAAGTACATTGACATAAGCAGCGTATTAGTTTCAGGTGTGCACCGCAGCGAATCGACGTTTCCATGCCCTGTAGTGGGGTCACCCGCACTCACTTGTCACTGTGCTGGGTGACTGCAATGCCATTGGCTATGTTCCGCACTCCATACTCCACATGCCCATGATGGCGTTGGCGCCGTGAAATCGCCTTCATCTCTCACAGTATGCTTCCTTTCTCTTTTTCTTTTTTTTTTTTGATGCTGCCTCACGGTTACATCGAGGTGGTGCTGTGTAGATTTTTCCATCACACACACCACAGACAGGATGTCTGTTGGAGACTGCTTGTAGCAGCGATGACTTCAGAACGAGCATCTCAGTCAATGAAGTTGCAGTCCTGGGCTGTCTGGGCTCTGAAAAGCTGGTTGGTGGCTTCGGGTCCACCCCCAAATGCCGGGAACCTCTCCTTGGTCCACCGCATCACCTGCAGGCAGCTTCGGTCGCTGCTTAGCCAGTGCAGGTCCCAGGGGTTTAAAAAAAAAAAAGGTGGCACGCTTCTATAAACTAAACATCAATCTCATTTGACAGATAATTATAGTCCAACTAAAGAAGGGCGATCCTTTCTCCAGTACAGGCAATAAGGGTTTAATGACCAGCTTGACCGACGTGCAGGTGGAAATGCCTTCAGGCTGGCTTCCTGCGTGGAGTGCCTGGAGCCTGCCATGGGGCCCACCTGACTCCTTGTTCGGGCGGCAGTCAGCCCGAAACCTGCCTGGTCCCTGGGTGCTGGGGTGGGTCCAGGTCTAGCTGTGTGTGAACATTCGTTTTCGGGAGTGGATTTCCTGCCTCCTCTACATTTCACTCCAAATCAAGTTTTCATGTTACTGAGATTTCATAAAGAAGGACCTCGTGACTTGAAAACCAGTTTTTTCTCCCGCATAATTTGCCTATAGAAATCCGATGAGTTTTCTAAAGTCTGAGAATCCCCCATCCCACCTCTCTTCCTCTCCTCCTCCTCCCTCACTTCCTCCTCCTTTTTCCCATTTGTCCTCTCTCCCTCCCTGTTTTCCTCTTCTCTTTCATTAAAGACCTGAAGGACCAGAGGGGTAAGTGTTCTTTCTGCCCCAGTCACTTGTTCATACCTCCCCTCTGTGTGGTCCTGAGGTGAGTGTCACTTGCTAGGAGACAGTGCAGGCACGGCCTCTGTTTTCCGGCCCGTTCCCTGTGCTCAGGGGTGTGAGGCCAGCGGCACTGTCCCTGCGCTGCAGGCAAGTCCAGCGACCTGGCTCCAGGGCCAGGGGCGCCTCTCCCTATGCCGCCGCTTCCTCACACACCTGTCAGATGGCTCCCCGTTGCGTTCTGTCCGTTGTGGTGAGGGGCTTGGTGCTGGGTGCCTTTCCTCCCCGGAGCTCATTTCCTCGGAGGGTGTGTCTCGGTGGTGGGAACTCAGGCGCAGGGTTCCTGAGGGCAGAGCGGCTTTCCAGCTCTGTGGGGAGAGGATAAGCAAATGCACTTGTGGAGGAGGAGGAGGGGGTTCGGGGAAGCAGGAAGCCCCCCTTCCCTCTGCACTGGGGCTGGGGGTGGTTCGGGTTCTCTTGCCTGCAGGGATGCTAAGTTGCTCCCACCCCAGGTTCCGCCTCCAGTCTCACAGCTGGGAGCCACCCTGCACGGCCTCTGCTGCCCCTGCCTCTCATAGCCCTGGGAGGCCTTGCCCCCACCCTGCTGGACTCCGGCTGCCTCCTCCCGCCCTGTAGTGACCGTCCTCACCCCAGTTCCCATTTGCTCTCTGCTCTGGTCCTACCCCGAGTGCAGGCAGGGGCACTCTTTCACCACTCCCTTCTCCATCCCTGTCCTCCCTGGCAGAGAGGAGGGGAAGGGTCCCCTCACCCAAGGGTGATTCTTCCTCCCGGGCCCTCCCATCCTCTGGTCAGTGGCCTAGGTCGGTGGCTGTGTTGAGTGAGGGGCAGGCAGCCCTTCTCTAGGAGGCCCAGGCTAGGAACAGAGGAAAGGTCTGTTAGGCCTGTTACCACCAGGTGGCGCCCTCACACAGGTATTTCAGCAGCTCAAACCTTGCCAGCGTCAGAATCACCACAAGGGGGGATCTGTCCCAAGGGCTCTCGAAAAACGTGGGTTGAGAGGGGTGAGACCTGCATTTCTGACAAGTCCCCAGGTGACACTGATGCTGCCAGTCCCAGGACTACCCTTTATGGCCACCGAGGCAGCGAAGCCAGTCCTGTGCCCACTGTCAGCACACTCACCTGGTTTGGAGATCCTAGGCCCACAACTCACTGGAATCTTCCCAATGGTTGGGCGTAGCAGCCCATTTCACCGATGAGCAAGTTGAGTCCCAGCTGGTTGGTGTGGGGTGAGTGGCAGAGCCAGGACTGCCGCTCATTCTCATCCTGAGTGTGTTCTCTTTCCACTGTCCCTGGGGCGGGGTGGGGTGTGGCATGAACTAGATGTTCACAAGGCTTCCCTGTTTCTGCAAGGAGAGCTCCTAATGCCTGTTTTTTAACTCGAAACCCAAATGGGTATACGCTTCCACCGTCTTCGATGGAGGTTGCCATTTTGATAGCATTTCTGCAGATGATCTGAGGGTCCCGCTCTGTATTTGGGTTCCTGAATCTGTCTACCAGGCTTGCCTGAATGAAGTACTCTTTAGAACTGGGGATTTAAAAAAAAAAAAAGACAGGAATACCCTGTATGGGGCCCTTGGATGACAGAGAAAAGACACAAATGTGATTTGTGGCCTAGCTCCTTCTGTGGATGGTGCAGATTCTTGTGATCTGTGCTGCTGCTTAGGATAAGTGTGGATTATTGCTAGCGCCTCGTAAAGAAGAACAAGAGATGGAGAAGATGAGATTCCAGCATGGAACACCTGGAAAATTAGTTATTCCAGGTGGAGGGACTGTGCTGCCAGCTCAGAGGTGGGGCAAAGGATGACAGCCAGAAGAGCGGGTGTGTGCCTCCTGGGCGTGACCCTGTGCCTCCCTCCCTACCTCCTGACTCCTCGGTGCCAGCAGATGGTGGGAATGGAGCCTCATTTCTCTCCACAGAGGGGGCCTGTTCTCCCACCGGGGACCATTCAGAAACCCGACCTGGTGTGGAACTCCTCCTGCCTTCTACTCCCTTCACGCCTCCACTTTTTCCAGGTTCTGGGCACAGGGCTGGGCCCGCGATCAGGGAAGAAGGGCTGGCCTCATCCTGATGGTGATTTACTCAGGCATGCAGGTTCCCGCCTGTGCATTTTCGGGGAAGCACAGTCAAACGAGTTTCATTAGTAATTCATCCTTGTAAATATATGAAAACTTATCAGTAAGACTTTTTCTGGAAAGATGCATGCCCTGAGCAAGATTATTTTTTTAATTTAAAAAATCCCAGTGGGTTATTGTGATGAAGGCCGGTATCACAGACAATTCCAGTAAGATATGAATGGCAAATACTCTGAGTCATTCTGCTCCGTGCTGTTGTTCATCGTTCTGTACACGTCTTGGTTCAAAAAGGCTGTAATGGCCTCCCACAGACAGCTTGCTGCTGCCCTTGGCCTTCACATTTGCGGTGTTCCCCCATTTCCTTTTACATTTGGGTGTTTGAAGCTTCTTTTTTTAAAGGATTATTTTACTGTTGTTCAATTATAGTTGTCTGCATTTACCTCCCACCACTACCCCTCCACTCCAGCCAAACCCACCTCCCTCCCTGGCTTCGGTGCACCCCTGCCTTGGTTTTAACCATGTGTCCTTTAGAGTAGTTCCTGAAAATGCTTTCCCTCCCCCCGTCCCCTCCCCCCTCCCCTCTGGTTACTGTTAGATTTTTCTTAATTTCAATGTCTCTGGTTATATTTTGTTTGTTTTTTTCTTTTGTTGATTATGTTCCAGGTAAAGGTGAGATCATGTGGTATTTGTCCCTTCGTACCCGGCTTATTTCACTTAGCATAATGCTCTCCAGTTCCATCTGTGCTCTTGAGAAGGGTAGGAGCTCCTTCTTTCTCTCTCTCTGCTGCATAGAATTCCATCGTGTAAATGTACCCCAGTTTTCTGATCCACTCATCTACTGATGGGCACTTAGGTTGCTTCCAGCACTTGGTTATTGTAAATCGTGCTACTGTGAACATTGGGGTGCTGAAGCTTCTTAGTAATTGGCTTTGTGTGTGCAGTCAACAGCTTTTGCTGCCAGGCTGTGGGTTATCACACATGATGCTCCTGCAGTCACGTGTTTGTACTTGGGGACCACCGACTGGGAGAACCGAGACGTCTCAGAAGCTCAAGGGGGTTTTCCATTGCAGTTCACCTGGAAGGCATGTTTACAATGGACAGTGCATGCTGGGCCCCAAGTTCTGTGACCTCGTGGCATGCCTTGTTTGTGGAATCGACCTTGACCTACTGTACTACGGTGTGGGTGTGGCGGTGGCCAGTGTGAGCCTATGGCCCCTTAGCACAGGCTCAGGGGGGGCCAGAAATGGTATTTTATTTTTTTAAATTAATTAATTTTTTTTACTCCTTACCTGAGGATATGTTTATTAATTCTAGAGAGAGAGAGAGGAGGCTGGGGGTGGGAGAGAGAGAGAGACATCAATTGGTTGCCTCCCATCCGAGCCCCCAACCAGGGATTGAACCTGCAACCTTTTGGTGCATGAGATGACCCTCTAACTCAGCCATCTGGTCGAGATTTTTCTTTTCTTTTCTTTTTTAGTTTTTAAATCAACTTTATGAGGTATCATTTGCACACAATAGAAGACCAGCAGAAACAACCTTGAAGTGGGTACCCCACAGCCCGTCCTTCCGACGGGGCCACACGGGGCTGGTTGACTGAAGCCAAACTTTGACGGCAGAGAAGTGTCTGCATATGAGTGTTCCCACCTTGTGCAGTTCGCTGGCCCTCAGTGTTTCCCCGCAACATCCTTCTCTGGAGTTGTGCTGTTTAACGGCTGAGTGGTTTTGATCACTGTGGGTTTTCCATAATTTATGAACTTTTCTCTTCACGTCATACGTTTTTGCTTATTTGGTTCCTGATAAGCTTCAAACTGTATTTAGACCGTCGGCGCATCTCCAAGTCACTCATTTTTCTCCTGGCTCTTTGCTCCTTGACTGCCAGCCCCGGAGGAACCAGGCAACGGCCCTGCCCTGGCCCAGGAAGGGCACACACAGGTGTGCAGAAGAGCTTTGTTGCTCCTCCTGCCTCGGGGGCTCTTTCAGGCAGATGCATTTTGTCTCCTCCATGGGTTCTCCTCAGTGTAGCATTTGGACCCTTCACCTCTGAGACCCTCACTAGCTGACCTGCCAGCAGACCATACGCGGCACTTGCTCCTGGGAGGTCCATCGTGCTGCAGCGGGGCTTCTGGTCCTGCAGACTCGGGGTGGTGGGCCATAGCCTGGGGGCCGCCTGGCCTCGGACAGACCCCGGGCCTCACAACCCAGGGGACCTGGCCTGTCGTCCATGTGGCTGACAAGATGCACGTCACTCCTATGGCCTCTGGCTGGTGGATTTGACGTGAGCAGGAGACAGACTGTGAGGGGGTGACCTGCTGTGTGGTTCGACATTTGTCATCTCTCCCAGAGGGGCCAGGTCGAGTGTGGAGGTCACTTTTGTTGTCTTGCTCAGCAAGTAGCCTCCTCCCTTCCTCTGCTGGAACTATTGCCTGCCTTCCTTCTGGCTGGGCGCTTTTTACCCTTTTTATAAAGTTCAGTGCAGGGATGCTGGGACTTGAGCTGGCAGGGTGGGCTTGGACATGAGTGGGAATTTGGCACTGACACTCTAGCGGGCTCTGGTGCGGTGTGGATGTTGCAGAGGGCACAACCCATGCCTGTTTGGGCCTGGGATCCAGGGCTCTGCCTAAGCTAGTGTCGTTAGCTGAGGTGGTTCCAGGTCCCTAAAGCCAGGCCTGCTGGGAGTAGCTCAGTCCTGCAGCCAGGGCTGTGTTTAGGCTAGAGGCACTGGCTGGTGGAGGCAGGACTTGGCTCCTTCCTCCTCTCCTGGGTCTGTTGGCCACCTCTTCCCATGTCTGCGACCTCCTGCCCTGAAGAGACCCCTCCTTCCTCCTCCCCCCCACCCCACATGCGGATGACAGCAGCCTTACAGAGGATACACAGCTGATTAAAGTCCAGCAAGGATCTGGAGTCAGAGTCCCTGGCTCTCCATCAAATGATTTTTCTGCTCACAGTGCTACAAAAATCCCACCCCCGCAGGGAGCCTTGGGGATGAGACCCGCCTCCTGTGCACACCAGAAAGAATTCTGCGTTTCTGATCTCCCCGGAGGGGTTTTGACAATCTGGGTGTTTTAAACGTATCTTGTGCTTGCACCAGAAATCTGTCACCAATTTTTCAGAGCCTAAGTGGTTAACGTTAGAAATTTTGCTGCAAATACATTGATCAGCATGCGAGACGGTTGTCCCGGCTGAATCATGGTCCACAGTCAAGGTAAACAGATCTGTGCACGACATGTTCTGAGCAGAATACAGATGGAGCGCATTTCCGCCCAGAGGTTCCTGGCATTCCTGCTGCAGGGGTCGCATAACCTTCTGGAAGGTGCCGGTCACAGGGAAGAAAGATCTCTGTGAAATCTCCCGGATGAGGTAGGCTGCGACTGTGATGTTGGATGTGCTTTCTGGGGCAGGAATGATTGAGGGGAGAGGACCAGTGAGGGGATGTTCTTGGGTTCGCTGCCTCCCCTACCTCCCTTCCCTCCCACGGAGAGAACCTCCCCAGTTTTTCTGTATGTGCGAATAATCATTAGAATACTCTGTGTTGTTGCACTGTGAAAGTTTGCATGTCATTAATTGTTTTTCTGATGAGAAGATGAAGGGGTGTCTAAATGATCCACGGGAAAGAGTGGGGGGCAGAGTGTGTTCTCATTTCCTCATGCTCTGTGCATATGCGATCCTCTCATTTCTGGGTCGCCCCAGCCTGTGCAGCTGTGCTGTGTCCTAGGAATTCTGTGCAGCAAGTCTGCACTGCCCTGTGAGGTGAGGCAGCTCTGGTGGGTGCTGCATCACAGGCCAGGTGTGCTTTCCCAATGATGGTGAAGCTTTGAAAATCTTTGGGCTCGGTACAGCAGCTGGAAACCTCATAGCAACTTTGTGTCAGTGTTTCCTGGGGCTGCTTGTATTTGCACTGGGGTCTGGCTGCTGTGCATATGGAGCAATTTCTGGCATTTGTGGTTGGTTGTGATCGGGGGCCCTGAGCAGAGATCTATACATGAGGGCAGAGGGTGGCATGTGAGGTGGAGGATGATTCTAGATCTTGTAGAGGTACAGTTGTGGGTCAAAGGGCCTGAGCAAGGGAGCATGAAGGGGTCTGCTCAGAAATTCTGGAGCCATACAAAGAATACATTTAGTAAAAGGGCACCTTTCCAAAGGGTACCTTTCCTCTCTTTCTTGGCTGCTCCTGATGCTTGTCTGCACTGCACTGCCAGGATAGCACAGGGTGGCCTCCTCCAGGAAGCCTTCCTGGATGCTCCCAGTGGTTCTTACTCTCTCATCCAGCATGCAGCTCCAGGATTAAATTATGCAGCTACGTGTCTGCATCACACTCAAGACTGAACCCCTCAGAGGCAGGGTGGGGTGCTTTCACCTCTGTCCATTTTCTAGTACCACTGCCGACTTAGAATGGGAGCTTTGCCGAGGGGCTTGCCTTATGCTGGAGGCAGAGCCCCCATTTTCTTAGGGCCACCTCGGGGCAGAAGGAGTCTCTTGAGTAGCCCCATTGCTTAGCTGGGGCACAGATGGAGACCCTGTGTGACATCGTGACGGAGCCAGAGCTAGTGCCAGGCCCCCTCAAGCATGCACCCCCCCCCATACACGGAGGGAGGGTGATGGAGATGCTGCCGCCTCTGCTTGGCGGTGTCCCCGGGCTGAAGAGGGTGTGGCAGATCCAGCAGGCAGCCCTCCCGACTGTGCTTTCTTCCTCCAGAACCCACGTGCCTGTGCGGACTCCATGTAGGAGGGTCAGGTGACCAGGCTCTGTAGCATCTTCCCTTTTCGGCTCTGACATCACCCCTTCCTCCTGTGTGTCCCCTTTTCAGCTCTGCCACTCCGGCCGTGCCCTCTCCCACCGGGACAGCCGTGCCCTTCATTCACTCACAGCAGGTACTGTGAGAACGGCTCACTGGGGAGCAGCCAGACTTCTGCTTGGTGGGGGAGGGGGTTCCCAGGGTGGGCTTCTTCCAGACAGTGGTGTTTGAACTGAATCTGGAAGACTGTGGGGAGTAAATATGGTGAAGAGAGGGAAGGGAGCTTTGTTGCCATAGGGTGTGGCATGTGCAAAGGTCCTGGGGTGGAAGGGACCATGTGGCCAGAGCTGGAGAGGTGGGCAGTGCCCTGGCTGCACAACAGAGAGGGGCGATCACAGCAGGGAACTCCATCTCTGTGGCGAGAGCCAACGGTAGCCATAGAGGGTATCAGCAAGGGCCAGTGTGGCCAGACCTGGCTTCTGCATGGGTAATGAAGGGAGGGAGACAGTGGGTGTGGGGAGACAGAGGAGGCCCTGAGAATGGCCAGCAGCTGCCACCTGAGGATGGACAGACCTTCAGGAGGGGACAGTGGGGCCTGGTGCTTGGGTTTGAGAGTCAGCACAGAGGTGGGACAGGTGCCAAGTGCCTGAGTGAGGTCACCAGCCTGAGACTAGATGGAACAGAGGGGGCTGTAAGAGGGTGTGGGTCTGGGATCGGAGGGTGTGTGTGTGCGGGGCCAGGGGTGCTGGGCTGGTGCTGGGCCTGTGGGTGGGTGGGCGGGAGGGCAGGTGGCCCCTGGAAACCAGGGGAGGATGCTCCAGATGGGGCCATGGGGGCCGCACCCACAGAGAGGGGGGTGCGGAGGAGGGACAGTTGCCTTGATGAGAGGTGAGCCCCGTGACAGTAGCCCTCTGGTGGGGAGGTGGGGCAAGGTCCTAGGCCAGAGCTGCAGGGAAAACAGGGGAGGGGGGTGAGGAAGCCGAGGGCACAGATGACCTGGCCCCCATGGCAGGCGTGTTCTTCTACCCTCGGACGTTCCGTGCCCATTTGGGGGACTGACATGGTTTGGACCTGTGGCCTTCTCGTCAGCAGGATGCTGTCCTGTTGGCCCAAGCACTTCTCCTTTCCGCCCATGCTTGGCCCTGAACTGCCCCGGGGGTTGGGGCCAGGGCCATGGGCGCACGTGCCAGGGGGCAGAGTTAGGTGCGGACTGGACAGCGAGGCTGGGCGCGGCCAAGGTGCACATGGGCGCCTGCCTGCGTGGGTCTCGCCCCACGCCCTCTCTCCCCTCCTCCCTTCTCCTCTGAGGGGCTTCCAGGGCCCCTTGACCCTGCCCCACGGCCACGGTTTCTGCTGAGCTTCACTTTCTATAGCTTGTCTTAGAGAAAACAACTCATTTCTTAGTTTTCCCCAAATGAAATGGGACAAACATCATTTTGTCCTAACTACACACTGCCTTAAGCCTCCCCTGCTGCCCCTCCTGCCCGCTCCCCCGCCCCCCGCCGCCTGCGGTTCTGAGCTGGTGCGTAATTGGGGCAGGGAAGGGGTGGGCCTTTGTAGGTCTGCATGTATGACTCATGCCTTCCAGCCTGAGCTCTTCTCAACTCAAAGGCAGTGAGGCAGTGGCTTTAAAATGCATAAACGTGTTACATGGTACAGGAGCTGTGCAGATACCAGTGCCACACGTCCCACGTGTGGGACCTTCACAACAGGCCGAGTTAACGGGACTCTCAGAATGTTTTTAGTGGACGTTGACATCTCTGAGAAGGGCAGTGATTTGGTGGCCACAGCGCCCTCTGCTGGCAGAATCTTGAGGGCCTAGTGTTCTGTGGGGAAGTGGTGGCTTTCAAGGGTGTAATGAACCCCCCACGCTTCAGCCTCCGTTTCAGAAGAAAATAGAGATGCCTCATCTGCAGGGAGCTGGTGGTCAGGGTGTGAGATCTAGCCGTCCAGCACAGTGATGGTCCAAAGGGCAGAGTGGTTATTTTAAGAAAGGCATTTTTTTTCCTTGAATATTTTTAAATGCTTATGTTGGTAAAAAACAAACAAACAAACAAACAAACAAAAAAAAAAAAACTGCAGTCACTCTCAAACTTTTGAGAACATCACGGAGTAGCTAAATTAAGATTTTGTTTATCGGCATCATAAAATTCTCCAGAAAGTTTCGAGGCAGATAGTTCATCAGATCGACCTCAGGGTGTATTTATTGGACATGATGTTTTTGGGTGTAACTGTGGGTCGGCGACAGAGCCTCCCACCCTTGTTTCAAGGGGGGTAGAGGGTGGAACCCCGCCCACCCAAGTGCCCTGGGCACCCATTCCCCACACTGCTTCTTCTGAAGATATTCTGTCGTTTCCCTCCCGCCCTGGGTGAGAGTTGAGCTAAGAGAGGCCAGCACCATGAAAGTCATTCCCAAGGACGATGGCCAGACCCAGAGAGGTGGTTCGAGGACTGGTTAAGTCCTTTCCTGGCCCCTGGCAAGGGCGCCCAAGTTCAGGAGCCTGCCCCAGGATGGGAAGGAGGAGCTTGGAGGCTCTGCTGGTGTTGGCATGTGGGCTGCCTGCGTTAACGTCTCCCCCATGGGCCTCCCTGCGTGTCTGGCTGGTCAGAGATAACAGGTGACACAGTAGCACACGGGGAGGTCCTTCAGCCAGCACCTGACCGACCGTCTTACTCCTTAAATTTACACGCTGCTCCTGGCTGTGGGGCTGCTCTCCCGGCTCACGGTGGGCCTCACTCTCCTCATCATGAATGCAGGGGCCATGAGGGCTCTGTGTCCCGCATTCCGAGTCCAAGTTCAGGGTGGGGAGCGGCCTTTCTGCTTGAAGGCACATGCCCAGGGTGAGGGCAGAGTACCCATGGATGCTGCCTCGGGGACTGATGCGTGACTCTTGGTGGGTTTGCCTGTTGGGGTTACCAGGCTGCTGCCAGGCTGGTTCTTTGAGGTGCCTGGATTCCTGGACATCTCACCTGTTTCCAGGTGACTGGGACACAGGTCCATCACCAAAGCTGCTAAGCTCTGCTAACACTCTTCAGCCACCTGAAATAGGTGCAGTGTGCTGAGTGTTGGATTCTCGTCCAGAGGGGAGGGAGGCAGTGACCAGATGGGAAGGGCCCCCCTGAATCACCTAAGTGACGATGGTCAGGGCCACCCCAGGCCCCGGGGTGGTGCTTTTAGGGCCATTGGTCTGCTTTCTTGTTTTTCTGGGATTGACAAAAACTTTCAACTTTGCTGACTTCCAGAAATGGCCTCAGACATCCCCGGCTCTGTGTCGCTGCCTGTGGCACCCATGGCAGCCTCTGGACAGGTGCGGATGGCGGGGGCCATGCCTGCCCGTGGAGGAAAGCGGCGTTCTGGGTAAGTAGCCTCCGCGTTTCCTGGAATTGGGCTTAATGCATAATGAGCAACACCCTTGACCTTTTAGGAAAATACTATTCCTCCCTGGGCTGGACAATAAAAGCCCAACAGTTTGCATCCTGTTTAGTTTTTGCGAGATCTCCAACTACGCACACAATTGGCCTCTAAGTGTTTTGGGCTTCAGCACTCTGCTGGGCACTTCTGTGGGCTTCTCTTTGTGGGGAGCATGAGGTCCGTGACCCTGGGCCCTGCTCAGGCTGTCTTTCCGAGGGAGGGGCTACCCCCCACCCATCCAGCCCCTGAACCCCAGCTGAGTCAGCCGCAGGAGCCCCCTGGTACCCCCTGCCCTTTCTTTGGGCGGCCAGTTTTTGCTGGGCAGTGTGCAGGAACCATTCCTTTCAGCGCATGGGCACCCAAAAAGTGGGGCGGCTCGCAGGGTGCGCCGCTCTGTGGGTAACACTGGCAATGTGGTGAGTTCCCGCAGGGCCAGAAAGATCCTCCCTCTTGAGCTAATGGAACCCAAGGCGCATCTGCTGGAGTGTGCCCTGTCATGGAGCTCCAAGTCAGGACGGAAAGCCCTGTGGGAAAGATGCAGCTGATTGTCTGTAGGCTCTGTAAATGGCCCCACCCTTGCCCCTCATTGAGTCAGTTTTATTTTCAATGAAATGTTTGGTGCACAATGTTTCTCCTGAAGTGGGATTGGTTTGTCCTATTAATGCAATTTCTGATAGCACAGCCCCCCCTGCCCGCCCCCCGCGCTGTGACAGAAGACACTTGTCAGGTCTGAGGCCTGCCAGGCAGATGCACGGGGTGGGGTGGGGTGCTATGTGTGGAGACAGGAATGGAGTGGGTTTGGAGGGAAAAGCACATTCAGGTTCAGCGTCACAGTTTTGGGCTGTAAAACAGCGTGTTGCATGCCTAGTGCGGTCCTCAGAGGAGGGCCTGAGGCTTTGATGGTCACTGGGAGGGCAGACGGGGCTGAGAAAGCGGGCGCTGGGGCTCTGCCAGCTTTCCTGCGCCAGGGGCCCCCTCCCAGGGTGCTGCAGCAGCCCGGTCCCCACCTTCCTGGTCTCTGTGATGGGGTGGCAAAGGGTGGTGGCATCCACAGGGGCACACTTGGGGCTGTTGAGGTCGCCGGGGAGTGGCAGTGTTAGGTGGCGGTGCCCGCCCCCGGGCCAGCCTTGGAGGGTAGAGGCTACAGGCGGGGATGATCCAGGCCCTTCCTGCTGCCTGGGAGTCCAGTGCTGGGCTTCGGAGGAAAACTATTTCTAAACTGTCTGCAACTCATTAGCCCCAGGTCCCACCCCAGGGCTGCAGGACTGGGGTGAGACGAAAGGCATGTTTGTGTGAGTGGAGGCTTCTCTTGGTTTGTTGGCACTCAGGCCCCGGCATCGAGGGGGCCCCGCCCGGCCCTGGTCTGAAGGAAGAGTGTTTGCTGACACTGGTGTCCTGTCCCCTCGGCTCGAAGATGCTGCAGGCTGGTCCCAGGTGGCTCTGTGGCCGCCCTTCTGGGATCACCCTCCTGGCACAGCCTCTTTTAAGGTCATAAGTAAATTTCTGTCTGGTGACTCACACTCGATGAAGCATTATCATTACACAGTCTCTGTGAGGGAGACCCACACCCCTCGCTGTTAACTAGCCACAGGCTCAGAGTGAAGGCTGTAGGATAGGAGAGGCAACGCATTCTTAGCGGCCCACGTTCAGAGACGCTTTCATCTTTCGATCCTTGTCCCGAATTCCTCAAAGTGAATTTGGCACCGCTGAAAAGTCCTATTTTGGTTTCCCTCCTCATTATCCAGATGCTTCAGTGTCATGGAGGCAATAAAAGGCGTGAAACAAAGGGTGATTAACTCAGAGTTTTTGCAGCAGAAGAAGCAGCGATCGTGAGCCCTGGCAGTCCTGCTTGCAAGGCTCTTGGAGACCTGTGGGTCGGCGGCCGCTCTGAAGTTGCATTTTCCCAGCGTTGCCATCCGCAGTGAGATCTGGGGGCCCGGGGGTCACCCTGAGCACACCCTGATGCTTCTCCTGGGTTCACCCCACATCACGCTGTTCCGATGACTAGACCTGGGTGCTGTGGAGTGAGATCACGTGCATGGGTGGGGGGGGCGGTCTCGTGGTCCCTTATTTTTTGTAGACAAATCCTGGCTCCCAGATTCCCAGAGGTCTTGAGAAACCTTGGGCGTGTTCCCTTTCTCACACCCTGTGCTCTACTGCGCTGCCGCGGTCCACGCTGGGACCCCATGGTGGACTGTGGCTCTCGCTTCCTTGCTTGTCTGCTCTGTGGCTGCCTGGGCAAAGGACAGAGCTGTCCTTATGAAGACAAGGGTGACCAACCGTCCCGGTGGGCCCGGGACTTCTCCAGTTTGAGCACTGAAGTCCTGCACCCCAGGAATCCTCTCTGGGAGTATCAGAATGGTTGGACACCCTAAATCCCCCAAAAGGCCATGCAGACCCAGGAGGGAGGGCCGGCTCATCACACCTGGTGGGAGCTACACTCCTCTCAACCAGAGCAAAAAGGCACCTGAAAGGCTCCTGTGCCTTCCGCATCTGCTGTGGCTTGGCTCAGCACTCGCCCAAACCTGCTGGAGTTCTGAGGACTCAAGAGGCCAAGTCTGAGATGGTTTTGACAGTCCGGGGTGCTCTTTCCTGGATGAACACCAGGGGGCACTGTGGCTCTACATCTGCACAGAACCCAGCGGCATCTCCCAGAAGTTAACTTTCCGGAAAGATGATGAGGTGGCAGCTGAGTCACCATGCAGAATAGGGGTGGCTTTGCTTCACTTACAAAGTCGCGCAATTGGGACTCTCTACAGATGCCAGCCCATATGAGGATGCCCCCAACCATGCGGTTGGGGCATGTTGGTCCCTCCCGGCAGTGGGTCTGTGGCCTTTGGCTCTGCCTGCCGTTCCTCCTGCGTCCGTGTCTCTCTGCACAGGTTCCTACAGGGCCCAACTGCCCTCTCTCCCAGGTGTCTGACTCCTTTCTTCTTTTGTTCCCAGCAGTGGGGCATCCCTTGCGGCCAAAGTCAGGGCTCTGGCAGCCCCTCCAGCAGACTGAGGCCCAGATGAGGACTGCGGCCACACTGCACACACACTAAACAAAAGCAAACCCATGATACCATTTTATTTCAATGTTTTTTAATCCTCACCTGAGGATTTGTTCATTGGTTTTTAGAGAGAGGGGAAGGGAGGGAGAAAGAGAAGCATCAGTGTAAGAAAAACATCTGTCGGCTGCCCCCTTCTCCCTGCATGGACCCCAACTGGGGATCGAGCCCACAGCCTCTTAGTGTATGGGACAGCACTCCAACCAACTGAGCTACCTGGCCAGGGGTTCTCATGATACCATTTTAAAGAAGAAAATGCCCCTCTGCTCTGTCTATTCCCGGTCCCTGTGTCCCCCAGTTACCCCACAGCATAGAGAATACGGCTCATTTAATTATGTATGTGCTTGGACAGAGCAGCTCTTCCTGAGCAGGGCAGCTTGGCCATTTCCTGGTGGCCTAGGTGGCCTGTGCCTCTCCCAAGTCACCACAACCCACAGAGCCCCACCCTTGGGACCAGGGGTGGGGACCATGTCCCTGTGAGGCCAGCTGCTCCAGAGTCTGCAGCTGTGGTGTCTCTCACATACCCCACACTGTTCTGTGCTGACGAGGACCTTCTTGGTCCTGGCTGCCAGGCTGCCTGGCCTGCCCTCTGCTCAGGCTTCCTGGGAACAGTGCCTCACGTAGCCCTTCAGCTGCACTGAGAGCAGGACGAAGGAATGTCTGAGACATTCTTCCCAAGGACCCCCCCACCCACAGATGTCCTGAGAGCCAAGCCATCCGAACCAGCTCTCCTGTTGTTCCTGAATGCCCTTTAGACTAATTAAGCACCCCCCTCTGCCCTGACCTCCTCAGCGGTGGCTCTGTGGTTCCAGAGAGGACTGGATTCTTGAGGAGAGTTCAGGATATTATTTAAACAAATATCTATCAAGACTTTTTGTTTTATGTTTATTCTGAGAGGCCCAGCAACGTGGGGACATGAGTGTTTATTTAGGGAGTTTCAACAAACGGACAGCCGCATCGAGTGGCTAAGGCTCTACATGGCCCCTTCCCCTCCATGTCCATGCACTGGGGTCCGGAGTTCACAGCAGGGCAGCCCTGAGTGTCCTTTCTACGGGGCTTCCCCAGGGCCGGCTGCGTTCCCGGGCTGGGGGGTCTTCCTCAGAATCCCTTCATCATCCTGAAAACTTCCTGTTTGCAGCCCTCCTTGAGCTTTTTCACTGTGTTAACGTGTCGCAAAATGAAATAAAAAAGGAAGGCTTAAGGCAGAGTAAGTGATGTGCGGGAGCAGTGTCCCCACGACAGGGGGAGAGGAGGGGCGTGGACCTGCCGATGTGGCCGGAGGGTCCCGCAGCAGCAGTACCATCAGCGCTGCCCACAGAAAGGACCAGAAGGCCGGCCCTTTGGCCTTTTCGTGTCCTGGCCCTGTGTGAGGACCATGGAAAATCCAGAGTCCCACTCTGCCAAGGGCCGGGCTGGGTGGACAGCTGTCGGATCCAGTAGAGCACTACCCCTACCCCGCCACCCTCCCTATGCCTACTGCTCACGTGACAATTTTTTCCCTGAGATGATGCTCACCCATGTCCTTGACTTTGCAGAATGGACTTCGATGATGAAGATGGGGAAGGTCCCAGCAAATTTTCAAGGTGAGTTCGCTTTATGTTTCTTAGACCTCAAGGCGCCTGTGGCCACCCTTCCCCTGACTGGGAGCCACGTGGGCTTCGGTGCCTCTGGTCACCGACAACACGTTTGACTCCCACACCGGCCCCGCTTTGGGACCCAGCGACGGGGACCCAAGGCAGCCCTGCCTCCTCCCAGCCCGGACTGTCGGCGGTTACAGAACAGTTGCTGCCAGTGTTGGTGGATTTCTTCATAAAAGACAGACCTAGAGTTCAAGTTCAGGTAACCACTTGAGATAAGGCCTCTTTTTCTGCCATGGAAAATGAGGAGAAATGCCAGAAACCTGGGTGGCCTCCTTCTGGGTGCGGAACATGAAGCTGGACCCTGGATTCCTAGGACATGTGTGACTTGGGGACCCAGCACGGTGTCTGCCACCTGAGTGCAGGCCACCTGCAGATGGGGGACTGGCTGGCAGGTGCCGGCGGTGGCCTGTGTGCCGTGCTGCATGCAGGAAGGCAGCGTGGCCGGGGGGTTGCCCCATGGCGGCTCGCTCTTCTTTTAGATGTTTTCTCTGGTTCTGTGAGTTCCAGCGGGAAGTCTAGCAGGGCTGAGGGCGAGGCACAGACTGTCCCCATCAGTCTTAGCAAAATGCCCCTCTGTACTCACGTTCCCTGTGGCTGGGCTGCCTGGACATTCGTCCTCACCTGTCACCCACACATTCCTCACTGTCAGCTGTGGGAGAACTCAGACACTTGCCCCAGCTGACCGGCAGGTACATTCTTCCGGCCACCACACCCATGGGTCAGGTCGACAGCCTTGGTTATTTCTTAAATGTTTTTAGAAGAATGGTATCCGGGTGGAGCCCTGGGCCCACTGACCTCCCCAGCTGGCTCGTCCTGTGGCAGTCATCTCTGGTGGTGGTCCCTTCCCTCAGTGGTTGTGACTGCAGCTCATGCTTCCTGAAGCCAGGCAGAGCGTGCACCTTGGCAGTCCCAGGGGTTCCCGGGGCCTCCCACCCTCGGTGAACATCCTGCCCCTGGACACACCAGGCCCCCAAGACCATTCCCTCCCGCCTCCTGCTGCGGCTCTGGGGAGGAGGACGGAGGACGGCCAGCACTTGGCCTCTGAGGACGCTCAAGCTTCTAATCAAAACAAGACGTGAATGTAACAACAGAAATTGCTTCCCCTTGGTGCCGGCAGGACCCTGGCTGGGCTGGCAAGTCCAGCTATTTCCCGGGCAGGGCACCACTTTGTTCCTGAAAGGGAGTGACCTCCGAAAGGAGGGTGCCCACCTCCTGTCCCCAAGAACCCTCACCCCCCATGGCTGCCCTTTTGTGGGGCAGCAGTGCCTTTTTGTGTCAGGGTCAGAACTCCCCTTGTGATGACATGCCGTGTCATGGCGACTCAGGAAGCGGCAGTTCCTGGGGTCTTGGAAAGAGGCAGAGACATGAGGAGTGAGTTTGTGTGATGTTGAAGGTCCGTGTCAGTGACAAAAACACCCAGCAGGGTGACCAAGGAGACCTTGAGTCAGGGCCCATCGATTAACTGTGGACCCTTGGTCAGAAATGAGTCCTCGGCCTCTGTCCCACATGTTAGAGATAAGACAGGAAGGCAGGCAGGCTTCCTGCTGAGGAGTTTGTGTGAGCCGGGGCCCCTGTCTCCATCCCGCAGGGTAGCTGACGGCCCGCCTGTCAGTGGGTGCTCGGAGCTGCTCCGAGTTGGGGGGAGTGCCTGAGGCTGCCCCCAACGTGTGGGCTTTGCAGGTGGCTGTGGTTGCTGTTCAGGGGAGGGGGTGTCAGTTCTTGGTGCTTGTCACAAAGTCCCTAGATTCCTGGGGGATGATTCCAGGACATTTAGAGATGAGACAAGGCACTTGAAGAAGCCCACACAGATGCCAAAGCCCACTCAGGTGTCAGGGAGGCTCGCTTCCCAGGACATGCCCTGAGCACCCACCTGTCAGGAGCTGGTGGTCCTGCTCCCCAGTCACTGGCTGTCACCAATGTGCCACTTCATCACAGGAGCTCTAACCCCTGCCTGACGCTTCTCTTTCTTCCCCTTTCCCCCACCCCTGCCCCCTCCCCTCCTGCCTGCTCCCGGGAAGAGAGAACCACAGTGAGATCGAGCGGCGCCGGCGGAACAAGATGACCCAGTACATCACTGAGCTGTCCGACATGGTTCCCACCTGTAGCGCGCTGGCCCGCAAGCCCGACAAGCTGACCATCCTGCGCATGGCCGTGTCGCACATGAAGTCCATGCGAGGCACGGGCAACAAGTCCACAGACGGTGCCTACAAGCCCTCCTTCCTCACCGAGCAGGTACTGCCCACCCTCGTCGCCGTGGTCAGCTGCACGGGGCAGTGGGGCTTGGACTGAGGGGGGCACGCAGCCGGGACATTCTGCTGTTGCCCTGCACCAGGAAACCCTCTCCCGGGGGTGTCGGCCCAGCCTGTGCGCCCTCTGGGGTTATGTCTCCCATGCACTGAACAAGGCACTGAACAAGGCGTCCCATAAATGACGGTCGGCATCTGAGCGACGCACCTGCCTCGCTGACCCAGGGAGAAGCCAGCCAGCGTTGCGCCGTTCTGTGGGCTGGGCGAGGGGCGGTGGTGCTGGGGATGGTGTTGGTGGCAGCCATACCACTCAAGCGGCAGTGGCATGGGTCACTGTAGCTGGCCCTTGGCAGGCCTTTCTCCAGGCCTGGTCGGAGTCAGAGCTTTCTGCGCACCAGGTCCTTCACCCCTTACTCTGGCCCCAGGAAGCAGCTGCTGACCCTCATTCTTGTTTCATTAGAGCTGTGGCCAAAGTGACAGAGCAGAGGTGGCCTGGGGTCCTCAGGGGGCACTTCCTACAGGAGAGGCAGCGTGGGCTGCTGGGAAGGAGCCCCCTGAATGTGTGTGGAAGGAGGGGGCCTGAGGGGGTGGGGCTCGAGGAGGACAGTGAGCGGGAGCGTGGGGCAGGAGTGGAAAAGGCAGGCATGTGGAGGTGAGTGGTGTATTCGGTGCTGCCTGGAATCTCTTCACGGCCCAGGAGTGAGGGTTAGAAGGAGCACAAGGGGCGTGGAGACACGTGCCCCCAATGCCTGTCATGTGGCTGGCATTCTCATCTTTCATCGTCCCAGTGGCCTCCAGGGGCCCCCTCAGGAGGGAGCCTTGGAGTGGCTGGGGCTGGGAGGACAGGGAGCCTGGTGGTTAGGGGCTCGGGTGGCTCTGAGCTCATGCGTCTGTGGGGGCGGCGGAGGACGGCAGCAGGAGGAGGAAGAAGCTCCGAGTGCCGTGAGTGGAGAGGAGTGGGTGGGCAGCCAAGCAGAGGTGTGGTGTGTGCCCGCCCACTGTGGGGGTGGGTAGAAAGCCTTTTCTCTCTGTTTCTTTAATTTTTACAAAAATCCTGCTGGGTCCATTTTGGAAGTTAACCTCTCCCTTACCTGTGAGTGAGCAAGGATTACGAAGGCGGAGTGGAGAGAGAAGGTGGCCGTGCTGGTGATGTGGGCTCCCCCTGTATTTCTCTCTCAGTGGCCTGGTGTGTTTTTGACGAATAACAGCTGCATTTGCTGAGCCCCTCCTGTGCCGCTCACACACAAGATCTTGCTTTAACCTCATGAACTCTCACTGGAAAAAAAAAAAAACTGTGAGAAAACAAGCTGAAGAGGTGAAGTCAGAGGCCCCAGCTGCACGGGTGGGTGAGCCCAGAGCAGGGTGTCTTATCCTCCCAAGTCCGTGCCTGTCTGCCTCGCTGTCGGTTCAGCCGAGAACGGAGGCAAGGCTGGTTCTGACGTCCGGGCACAGGACCCCAGTCATGGGCGATGTGCTCCTGGAAGGCAGAAGTTGGGAGGGTATGGGGTAGAGAGAGCCATCTGCGACGGGCACGAGGCTCTGCCCCTCTCAGCCGTTCCCACCGTCCAGCCAACTGGGCAGAACCGAAGACATGAAGTCACCAGCCCCCGCCGCTGCCTCCTCTGCAGGCACGGCGTCCGCTCTGCTCCCAGACGGCCTCCGCCATTTCCACAGCCCTTCCTGTTGGGAAGGGCTTCCCAGCACTGAAAATAGAAACGCTGACCGGGTCCTCTGCATGAAGTCAGCGTCTCAGACGCGCAGAAAGCAGAAATGCAGAGCAAGAGAAATGGGCAAGATGAACCCTTCCTTAAAAGTCCACTTCCGCCCTCGTCTCCTGGGCAGAGGATGCCAGGATTCTGACCCAGTCTCGGGCTCAGTGACCCTGCATGAAGCCCCCAGGTTCCGCTCACCAGCAGGTCCGTGTGTTCTAATCGCTGGGAAGGATAAAGGGCCGGGCCTCAAGCAGCGGGCCCTTCCCCTGTGTTGCAGAGGTTTGCACACACATGGTCACCCTGGAGCAAAGGATTCCTACCCAGGGCACTTGCCAACCCCTGACCCAGAAGGACGGCTTTGTCGTCTGGGGCCTGAGCAGGCATGAGGTGCTGGGAGGCACACCTGGGGGCTTGCTCACATGTGGCAAAGTTAGTTCCTCAACTCCGGCAGGTGCGGAGCCCACGTCATAAGCAGCAAAGGGCTCCTGGGCATGATGTGAGGGTGACTTGGTGGGCAGCTGATCCTGAGCCACCTTCAGCACTGCAAAGAAAAGATGCCTCACGTTAAACAACCTGATGTTGTCCCTTCCACGTCCCTCTCAGGCTGATGGTGAGGCTTCCTGCCGCCCCTTCCCTGACCCTATGCAGCTTCCTTCCTGCCTCCACTGCCAGTTCTGAGCCCCGGGAGTTGGTGAGGCTCCGGGGCTGGTGATAAACCCCCGCCCTCGCTGTGAGGTGACATGGACGATCCCACACGCTCTGCCACCCCCTGGGATTACGCTGAGAATCTGTCGAGGTGTCAGCTTTCAGATTGTTCTGGAAGTTTGACAGACAGGTAGACGTCAGGTGATGCTCTTATACCCAGTGTCAGCACTCAGCTCAGAAGGTCCAGGAAGTGAGGGGACAGGGTGCCCTGGCTGCGTGGCCCACAGTGGGCAGGGAGTCACATGGCCCCTCTCCATTTGTCCTCTCACCTTCCCGTTTTCTTTCTCTCCGTTCCTTCCTTCTTCTACTCCAACCGCACGGCTGCTGTTGGAATAGGTAAGCGAGGCCATTCGCAGCTGGGACGACCCAGCACCTCTGGCGACTACTCCTTGTTCTCTCATCTCCCTGAGCAGGCCTTTCCTCTCTCCGCAAGCGGGGGCTAATTAAGGTAGGGCTGGCAGCGTTTACAGCAGCCACGTCTTAGGGCTGGTACAAGCTCTGTGCCTTTTAAAAAATTCATTTTGCAATTAAAAAAAACCAAACGATCAAACTCTCTAAAACTACGTGTGTGTCACCACAAGTGTAGGAATGAAAGGTGAAGGTTGCCAATAAGAAAACTGAACTGGCCAGGGTTTGCCGGTGCTCTTTCCTAGTGACGGTCTTTTCTTTGCAGGAACTGAAGCATCTCATCCTGGAAGCGGCCGATGGGTTCCTGTTTGTCGTGGCGGCCGAGACAGGGCGAGTGATCTACGTGTCCGACTCCGTCACCCCCGTGCTGAACCAGCCCCAGTCGGAGTGGTTTGGGAGCACCCTGTACGAGCAGGTGCACCCCGACGATGTGGAGAAGCTGAGAGAGCAGCTGTGCACCTCCGAAAACTCCATGACAGGTCAGTGTGGCTCCCTTGGGGGTTGCTGTTGGACCCTCGAGACAGATTTCTTGCAGCACACAGATCAGAAAGCTGCAGGTCAGAAGGAGCTGCCTGAAGGTGAGGGGGTATATTTAACTTGGCTTCAGGGATCCTGTCGTATAAAAATTCATTTTCAATTCGATGCTTTTATTCCTCTACATTGTACCTGCAATTAGAGATATTGCCGCAGGGAGATGCTGTTGATATAGTAGCCAGAACGACATGCTCTGTAATGAATGAGGTTTGTGCTTCACTATTTGTGATCCCACTCAGGGGAGTTTACCAGGCCTCAACTGCCTAAGATGAAGTTCCCTTTCAAGACATTTAAATGCAGTCAGTTCTCTTGTAACAACACGCATGTTATATGAAAAAAATCTGCAGTGTACAGAATTGTGCAGTAGAAACTGCAGGGCTCATGGGGAAAAGCGGGTCAGGAACACAGCACTGACTTGTCTGTGAGGGGCAGGAGGAAACAAACCTGGGAGCCTAATAAAAATGGGAGCACAGCATTCATTAGCCTTTGTCACCTCCATGAAGAAAGGCCCCAGGTCCATGAACAGACCCATCCTGGGGTCCTGGGCATTAGGGCTCCCATGTACGGATGTGTGGGGGGCACACCCGGCCCTGAACCCTTACGGTGAGACTGAGTCAGCTGTGGTCCAGCGTGGCTGAGGAACCGCTGTTTCTGAACAGTAGCGGTGGTTTTATCAGCGTTGGTACAGAAGGGAGGAAGAGGGGAGACAGTGAAGGAGTGAGGGCAGGGTGTGCGTGTGTCCCAAGGTGGGACGTGGGCGGGCCCTGAGCACCATGTGGGCGTCAAACGACGAGGCTGACACGGGCCCAGGAGACATGCCTGCGGCTGCGTCCAGAAGCCCATGCAGATGCCCGCGGGCCCCGCCTGCCAGAGTTCAGCGTCTGCAGGGAGGTTAGGTCACCCCAGCACTGGCGGCTGTGCCCCGAATTCTGTGTTTGCCCACAGGATGTGGCTTTCTGGAGATCAGTCAGCGGGCCCAGCTGGGGCAGATGGCCGGGATGTGATGGTCAAGGGCCGGCCGGGCTCCGGCCAAGGGCTTAGCTCAGCGGCTCCCCAGGGCTGGGTGGGCACTTCCGTCCATGGGGAGCCTTCATGCGTCTGGCATGGATTGAAAGACAGTGCAGCCCACATTTGGAGAGAGGTGTGGTTGTTGGTGTGGGCCCTGGGTGGTGGCCGTGGTGGCAGAGCTAGTGCAGGGGGAGGAGGCCCGGGAGCAGTGAGCAGCCAGGCTTCCGAGCTCCCCTTCTGGCCTGGCCCCTCTTGTGAAAACAGGGTGGACTGGGGCAGTGGGTCCATGTGCCTGGGGCAGCAGAGAGGACAGGGCCCCTGGGAGCCGCTGGCAGGGGATGGGGCCTCCCAGGGACACACAGCAGGTCACAGCAGCGAGCCTCACTCTCGGAGGGGCCTTGGGGCTTCGCTGGCGCCGAGAACAGGGCTTCATAACAGTGCAAGTGTAGTAAAAACCTTCAGTAAAAACTCTCAGAGTAAAAGGATGTGGTAAAAACTTGTACCGGAAAACCCCAGATGACCTGAAGCCTTTGATTGTGGGACGAAGGTCTCTCAAGCCCTCCTGTCCCTGGGCACATTTCCTTTCAGCCCAGAAAGAGGTGGCGTGACCCACCACTGTCAGGTACCAACACAGCCGTCACCTCTCTCTCGTCTGCCCAGCTCTCGGTCCGAAGCCAGGCCTTTGTGGGGAGCGGGCGGAGGAGCCTGTCTGCAGGTCCCTGCCCAAGGCACAGGCCTCCTGGCATGGGAGAGGTGCAGCGGCCCTCAGACCTTACTTTGCAAGTCCACATATCACCACAGACTCTGCAGTGCCAGGCTTGGCAGGAGGCTTTCAGGGTCACCAGACAGCACCCTCCACGGCAGAGCAGAGGACAGTGAGGACTGGAGAGCATCCCACATTGTCACCCAGTGAGGACCCAGCTAATGCAGAAGCCCAGGCTAGTGCCTGACGCCACAGGGGACGGCCAGCATGCACGTCATGGAGGGAGCTGACCGTGGTCACTGTTCTGTCCCAGTCCACCCAAGGCAGCTGGACCTTCTGCCTCACACTTCGCTAAAGGGCCCAAGGATGAAAGCGTTTCGAGCTCAGCCTTGCAGAGGAGCCCTTCGGCAGAAGAACATCAGGCAGAACCGGTCCCGTGGGGGTCCTGTGCACTGTGCAGCCCCCTGTGGCATCTGTGCTGGAAAAAGAAGGTCTGCTTCCAAGTGTCAGTCACGAAGGTAACTTCATAAAAGCCACACTCGCCTATCCAGAGCGTGTTTTCCTTGGAACGCCGGCTCTCCGTCCTTGGGCCAATGCCAGGGGCTAGACTCCTGAGCACCCGGCGGTCCACTTCTCACCATATTAGGTAACACATAAACGTGGCAAAAAAAAAAAAAAAAAAAAAAAGGAAGAAAGAAATGTGAGTGTATTTGAGTCAACTATTATAACACTGTTACTTGAAATATAAATAAAGTGTTTAGTGACAGAAAATCGTGTTTATGTGATTTAGGCCCCTTGGAAATGGCGCAGTGGTGGGCTGAACGCTCAGGCACCGGGGGAAGTGTTCAGCATCCGGCCAGGCTGCCAGAGGCGGTGGTCAGCGCGCGTGACGGTGTGACCGCACAGCCGGGGGCCGGCTGTTTTCCGTATCTTCGCTGTGACTTTCCTGCTGGAAACCACAACGTCCATAGCCCTATTATTCCAGATGTTTCTTTGGCGCCTGGTCAGTTCTTGAGAAATATTTAGACAGCCAGCCTTGTTGTGCTTCGCTGCGTGCACAGCGCGCTCCTGTGGCTGCACATGGTTTGTGTTCTTCTCTCATATTTTATGTTGAAAGATATTTCATGAATGTGCACGCATCTCCAGCCCGGGTGGCTGGGCCCTTATCGCTCAGCGTGCCGGCAGATAAAGGGGTCAGAGTGGTGTTCTGGCCCATGGGGCAGACGCCGGCGGGGCGGGGGGGGGGGGCGGGGGGGCAGCGCTGCTCTGCCAGGAGAGGGGGCTCACAGCAGCCGTGTGTGTATCCCTGCACCTGGGGTCAGAAGCACCTGGTGACGGTTACACTTCATGACCTTCTCTACGTTGGGTCAATGACTTGACCTCCCCTGGCCTCAGTTTCCCCCCATGTGAATGCAGACAGTCCCATGTCCCCCACGGAACTGTGCTGAAGCCCGAGATGACGTGGAATACTGTTAACAATTATGTTTGGGAATTGTAAAGAGTTTGTTCACTTTTTAGTCATTGAAAGGTATGTTTAAACATCGGTATAGGGGGTGGGTGTGTTCACTGTCTATCTTCTGCCGCTTTCTTTCTCTTCCTACCCCTCTAGGGTGTGTCTTGGGATTTGGGTGCTGTGCCCAAGGGAAGGTTTGCATTTTCTTTTCTTTTTTTTTTCTTTTTTTTTTTTTTGCAGTGACGGACCTGGCCAGCGCAGGCCTGGCCCTGCTGGGCTTCAGGGTATAGAACCAGTTTCCAGAGGCAGGACTGTGGTCATCGAGCCCTGAAGCCAGGGCAGTAACCCCATTCCCTTGCTAGTCTGACTCCTTTCTCATCCTGCCCTTGCTCCCCACATGCGAGGACCTGCCCTGTGAGGCCCAGAGCCGCAGCTGGCTGGGGAAGGACCCGTAGCCGAAGCATGCCCAGGCTCGGCAAGGCTCGAGGGGCGATGCCCAGCCGTGGCTCTGAGTGACGGGTGTTCTATAGGTGCAGACGCTCTTCTGCGAGAGAAGCAATGGAGGTGGAGGCAGCCTCTTCCGCAGAGGGGCTCATGGGGGCCGGGAGGCAGCCACGACAGTGCATCCTCTGTTTACAGAATGTATGCACAACCAGGCAGACTCCCCCGGTGGGCTAGAGAGCAAGTCTCTCTCCCTCAGATGAGACCCTGCGTGGGTAAGAGGAGGGAGCCCCGCAGCCTCTGCCCAGCTGAGCTGTTGCTGAGTCAGGACCCACATCCGCCGGAGAAGCCAGGAGCAGGGCCCCCAGGTGGAGGACAGCCTTTCCCGAGAGTGGCGAGTCCATGCTGACTGCGGGAGCCAGCGTGAGTCACTTGTTCTGTGCATGGTATCCACCCCATTCGAAGTGTTGCGCTGGAGAACTCTGACTCCTGCTGTGCATCCACGTGGGTGGATCCATGTAGAAGAGCCACGGGAATGGGTCTGACAAGCTGAGAATCACATCCGAAAATCTGTTGTCGAAATTCTCATTTCCATATTACCACCTTTGTTTGAAACCAGGGACATCCAAGCACCTCTTTAAAAACAGCAGCTTTGTAACTAAGTTTGTGAAATTCCCAGCTCCTCCAGGTTTGGTGGGGTATGAAGCTTATGTAATTGGGACCCCCCTTTACAAAATATTAAGTGTGAAATCAACAGATATGTAAGAGCCCAGTCCCTGAAAGAGCGCAGTGCCCCTCGGCATGCTACTGGATCTTTAGGAGCTGCCAATGTTGGGGCATCAGCGCAGTTCTCTGTGTTCCACCAGGTGGTGGCCAAGCCCAGGTGTCTGTGTTTTGCTCCTGGTGTTACGCAGACGGGGAGCAGGGCTGCCTCCCAATACAGTCACCACCTGCATTGTTTATGCCACCAGAGAAATTCCAGCAAGATCAAAATTAAAAAGAAACAATGTTAAAGTTGTAATGAGTAAGCAACATAGTTGCTAAACACGCAGCTGCCCGCAGGGAATGCTTTCTGCAAGTCTTGCTTTCTTCATCTTTTGTCTTAACTTTGACAGTGGAGGAGTGAAGTTAGGCAAAGAGTACTTTTCTCCCTCTGCATCTATAAAAAGCAACTGTAACAAAAATAAACTAGTAGTGTTGTTTTTAGGCAGATATTAATTACTTGGAGTTACTTTAGAACATTTCCAAAGACTAATGGAGTCATCGCTTCCTGCTGCTGCGATCTGGGTTTCAGGAATATTCTCACATGATGGCCCTGTTTTGTAATGCTCCTGTTAAAAATAACTCGGTTGCAAAAACATCAGCATGATCAGGAAAATTAAAATAGTTTCCTTTAGTTTCACTTAAAAAAAAAAAAGAGAGAGAGAGAAATGCAGTTCTTTCCAAAATGCCCTGACTCAGGCCAGAGGGCTCAATGAATGTGCGTGTGAGTGCCGATCTTTCCTGTGTATGGCTTTCTTGGTAGAAGCTAACAGAGCAGAATGCGCACTCATTTTTTCCTTCATTTCTGGGAATTCGCTGATTGCAGCCCACAGCCAGGCCCATGGCCCTTCACTGGGCTGGTGCTCTGATGCTGGGTCCTGGTTCCCCTGCTTCTGGCCATGGCCTTCATTACTTTCTAGGGAGCTACTCACGGTGTCATGCTTTGACCTGGAGTGTACGTATTCTGAGGACCTTCAGAGCTCATGCCGTGGGGACCTCAGAGGTGACCCAGGCCGACCCTCCCTGAGGTTGGTCACACGGCTGCCTCCACAACACGCCTGGGAAGCAGGCGCGTGGCTCCTTGGCGAGCGTTCACAGGGCTGACTGGCCATGACCCCTCCAAAGTGACCTCCTTGTGCTCAGTGTGAAGTCCCCCTCTCATCCCCCGCCAGTGTGCTAAGCAGCACAGCCAGCCTTGTTTGGTGGGACTGGGAGTCTGCTCACACACACGCACGCATGCACACACACTCACACACGTGTGCATACTCTGTGGCGGCGGTGTGCCTGGGCGAGGCACCTGAGGTGGCGGGGACATCGCCGCCCATGCTCCCACTGCATCTCTAACCCCTGAAGCATCCTTGCTTGTCTTCCCGGGGCAGGTCAGCTATGATACATCCAGGTGACCTGAGAGCTGTGCCCCTTCATGTGTTCAGACTGTGGGCCACGTCCCCCTTGCCTCCTGACTCCTTGGTCTCCTTCTTGCTTGCAGTTCTAGCGGCTTCTCTGAGGGATCCTCTCACATCTTTCCCAGGCAGCCATTCCCATGTATCAGTTGGCCCACGGGACTGCCCCTGTTCACCTCCGTCCCGCCCTAGACACACAGTTTCCTTTGCAGCAACCCCCCAAATTCTGAGCTCTTCAAGCCCCTTCCACTGCTTTTCTGCGTAGGTGCAGATGACTTCCACCGATTTTCTATTTTTTGATCATTCCATTACTTGTTTGGACGCGAGGCGAGGCATGGCCTCAGGTCACCTTCTTGAACTCCCCATCAGCCTGGCCCCTCCCCCCCGCCCCCACCCCCACACCAGGCGGCCCTCGGAGGAGGAGGGCTCATAGGTTACCGTTGGAAGGAGAGCCCTCCAGCTTGCATTGCTAGCATTCTTGGAGCATGACACCCAGGGAAGAATGTGTTTCTGTAAATCACACTCCAGCCTGTTCTAAACAGGATGGAGGATTTGTACTTTTTTCTGCATTTGAAATAGCACAAGAGGTGCCGGCTGCAGAAGGGCTCACGGTGGCGGGGGGTGGGGGGGGGTGGGGGGGTGGGGGGGTGACGACTTTTTAACGAAGAGCAGAGCGGCAGGCTCAGGCGTGTTTGGAATGTGAGTGCTACAGAAAG
>PVKU01003497.1:0-176881 GCA_004027475.1 Anoura caudifer | reverse complement strand
CCCACATTGCCCCCTTTAGTTCATGTCCATGTGTCATAAGTTCTTCAGTTTCTACATTTCCCACACTATTCTTGCCCTCCCCCTGTCTATTTTCTACCCACCATCTATGCTACTTATTCTCTGTACCTTCCCCCCCTCTCCTCCTCCCACCCCCCTGTTGCTAACCCTCCATGTGATCTCCATTTCTGTGTTTCTGCTCCTGTTGTAGCGGTTTGCTTAGTTTGCTTTTGTTTTAGGTGTGGTTGGTAATACCTGTGAGTTTGCTGTCTTTTTACTGTTCATATTTTTTATCTTCTTTTTCTTAGATAAGTCCCTTTAACATTTCATATAATAAGGGCTTGCTGATGATGAACTCCTTTAACTTGACCTTATCTGAGAAGCACTTTATCTTCCCTTCCATTGTAAATGACAGCTTTGCTGCATAGAGCAATCTTGGATGTCGGTCCTTGACTTTCATGACTTGGAATACTTCTTTCCAGCCCCTTCTTGCCTGCAAGGTCTCTTTTGAGAAATCAGCTGACAGTCTGATGGGAACTCCTTTGTAGCTGACTCTGCCTTTATCCCTTGCTGCTTCTAGAATTCTCTCCTTCATTTGAATCTTGGCTAATGGAATTATGATGTGCCTTGGTATGTTCCTCCTTGGATCCACCTTCTTTGGGACTCTCTGAGCTTCCTGGACTTCCTGGAAGTCTATTTCCTTTGCCAGATTGGGGACATTCTCTTTTATTATTTGTTCAAATAAGTTTTCCACTTGTTGCTCTTCTTCTTCCCCTTCCGGTACCTGTATAATTCAGATGTTGGGACGTTTAAAGATGCCGTGGAGGTTCCTAAGCCTCTCCTCATTTTTTTGAATTGTTGCTTCTTCCTTGTTTTCTGTTTGGTTGTTTCTTTCTTCCTTCTGGTCCAGTTTATTGATTTGAGTCCCAGTTTTCCTCCCATCTCTATTGGTTCCCTGTGCGTTTTTCTTCATTTCACTTATTGTAGCCTTCATTTGTTCATCTAATTTGTGAGCAAAATCAACCAATTCTGTGAGCATCCTGATCACCAGGGCTTTGAATTGTACATCTGGTAGGTTGGCTATCTCTTTGTCACTTAGATAAATTGGCTCTGGGGCTTTGACTTGTTCTCCTGTTTGAGCCATTTTTGTTTCTGTTTTTTCTTTTGGCCTAGTCCCGGCTGTTATGTAGTGAGGGGTGGAGCCTTAGGTGTTCCCCAGGGCCGGGCAGCCCAGTGGCTGGGTAGTGACTCTGTATGTGGGGGCGGGGTCCAAGAGGGAACAATGGCGCTTGCTCTGCGCTCTCTCAGATTCCAGTCCCTTCCGCCACTTCCCCTTTGCCTGGAGTATCTGTGCGCGAATGTGGTACCACTGGGTCAGCCAGCCACCTTGCGCGGCCTCACTGGGTCTGCACAGTTGCCGCCCCATGCCCGGGGTCTGCTAGCTGTCACCAGTGCACCTGGGGGCTGCCAGCCGCTGCTGCCTGCGTGCCCGGTCCGCACCTTCACTTTTTCCTGCCGCAACTCCGCCCCCTTACCAGTCTGGATGAATGGTTGTTGGACTTCCGAACAGTTCAATTTTCTATGAGTTCTGGTTGTTTTCTTGTTTCTAAATCTTTGTTGTCCTTAATTTTGGTTGTGAGAGGAGGCACAGTATGTCCACCTATGCCTCCATCTTGGCCACAAGTCTCCTTTTCTTTATTTAGATCCAAGTTTCTATCTTACACATGTATTAATATCTTTTTCTCTGAGGAAGTTTTAACATCTCTTGGAAACAAAAGCAGTTTGTTTGCAATAAATTTCCTCAATTTTTGTTTGTCTGAGAAAATCTTATTTTTCCTTAATGGTTGAAGGAAGGATAATTTTACAGGTATAGAATTCTAGGTTGTTTTTTTTTTCTCACGACACTTTAAACATTTTACTCCACTCTCTTCTTGCATGTATAGTTTTTGAGGATAAGCCTAATGTAATTATTATCCTTGCTTCTTTACAGGTAAAGGAATTTTTTCCTTCCTTTTTGAAGATATTCTTATAATTGATTTTCTGAATTTTGAATATGATGTGCCTAGGTATAGTTTTGTTTTTCATTTATCCTGCTGGTATTCTCTGAGTTTCTAGTTTTGTGGTGGAATGTCTGACATTAATTTTAGAGAAATACTCCATCATTATTGCTTCAAATATTGCTTTTATTCTTTTCTTTCTTCTATGCCTGGTATTCCTATTACCTGTATGTTATACTTTTTGTAGTTATCCCACAGTTCTTGGATATTCTGTTCTGTTTATCTTTTCAGTCATTTTCCTATTTGCTTTCCATTTTTGAAAATTTCTCTTGTCATGTCTTCAAGCTCAGAAATCCTTTCCTCTGCTGTGGCAGTCACTAATGAATCCAGCAAAGGCTATAGTGGTTTTTTTTTTTAACTCTAATATTTCTTTTTGATTTTTTTATTAAAATTTCCATCTCTCTACTTACATGAACCATATGTTCTTGCATGTTGTCTATTTTTTTCCAGTAAAGTCCTTATCATAGATTATTTGCTTGTTTGTTTTTTAATCCCTGGTCTGACAATTCCAACATTATTGCTCTATCTGAGTTTTAAGTTTGTTTCATCTCCTCAAACTGTGTATTTTGCCTTTTAGTATGCTTTGTCATTTTTTGTTGCTGCTGTTGAATGGTAGGTGTGATGTACTGGATAAAGGAATCTGGTAAACAGGCTGTTAGTAATATGGTGGTAAAGTGTGGGGAGAGAGAAGTGTTCTACAGTCACGAACGGTACGGCCTCAGTCTTTGGCTGCGCCTGTCTCCCTGGACTGTGAACTTCACCAGTGCTCTTCAGTCCCCTCACTCCTGCACTTTATGTGGGACAGGTTGGCTAGAGGGAGCCAGAGTTGAGTATTTCCCCTCCCGCAGTTCAGCTGGGCTTTGATAAAACCTCAGTTGTTTAGCCCTCTGGTAAAATAATTTTACCAGAGGGTAGGCCTTAAGAAAAACACAGTGCTCTGGAGCATTTGAAAACGGTTCCTTTCCCCCTGCCTTGCTGGAAGCGTGAGGACATTTTTCTCTGACATACACTATGACGATCTGGTTGAGCTCCCAGAGGTAATACTCACAAGTGTGGGGGCCCCTTTACGGCTGGAGTTTTTAATTCTTAGACTTGTCCATAGTGAGCCTCCAGCGATTCATCAGTTGCAGTTCAGAATTTCCTCCCCTGGCAGCTTCCTGCGGAGGTTTCTGCTGGTGGGTTTCTACGCTAGTAAGTTGTGGTTCTCTGTATTTACCGGTCTCTCCAATTTGGGGGTGGTGTCTTATCCTGTGAACTAATTTCTCTGATGAATCCAAGATGAGTTTTTAGTTTATTCATCTTATTACTTATTGTTAAGATGGAATAGTGACCTGTAAGCTCCTTGTGTGCCACTTGGGAAACTGTAAGTCTAGAAATCTCTTTATCAAGATGAGTCTGATGTTTGGATGGATTTGCAGCCCATTGCCTTTTAAACTTTAAAAAAGCAGTGCCATCTTGTTTCAAAGAAAAATCTATGAATTTATAAATTATAAAAGAATATAAAATATAAAATTGGTAAAAGTGGTGCTGTTCTGGTTGAAGAATGTGTGAAGAATGTGAGGCAGAGAGACACAGAATTTTATCCTCTCAACTCCAGGTTGCCACTGCACAGTCCTTCATTAGCATGGGGCAAACCAATGATCTCTGAAAGCTCTTGGGGCTGGGGAAGGGGAGCTGTGTCCAAATGGCCAATCAAAGCAAGGGGTACTGACTTCAGATATTTGCTCTGTAATCCTAGTGGAAAGTGAAGGGAGCAGGAGGGTGATGCAGTTGGAATCCAAGTTAGATTCCTGTTTGCTGCACAAAAAGACCATTTTGCAACTGGCCTCCTTCAAACGATCCTGCTGGTATACGGTGTTATTCAGTTAACCCAGCCTAAGGGGGATGTTTTAAAGATACGGGATTGCCCTGGTGATGAACAAATATGAGAAATCAATTTCCAGTGGGGCTGGGTTGCCTGCTGACTGTGATTTCCTGATGATCTATAACAATGGCTATTCACTAACAGCTGGCTATGTCTCCCTCGGACAAAGCCTGTGGAAGCGCAGGCGCTCTGATTGGTGAACCAGAACCGTTTCCTTGGTAACAGCTAACTAGCACGTGTTTTATTGTTTCCAACTGCTTTTCCTGGGGTGTTTGCAGGTGGTGGGAGATGATTTCTTAAAGAGGGGTCATAACCTCATGAACTTTCAGATGTTGCAACAAATTGGGGAACAAAACATTTTTCCCTTTCAAATATATTAAGTAAATCTTATTACACAGCATTTTCAAGACAGATGCAGCCCAACCGTTTTCCAATTTTGCCATTATTTCCAGATGTTATCAATTTTAAAGTGAGAGCTCCATTCATGATCAGGAGATATAGTAAGGAATTATTAGTGAAATGTATGGCAGAAGAATATTATTGTGGCCTTTTTGGGAATGTGTTTTGGCTCTATATTTTGCTATAAAACATGAGATCAAATCATAAAATATGAGTATTTTTAAATGGCCTTTTTAATGTTTTGTATATTTTGCATCTTCTTAATTTAGTTCAATGTTTTTGCCTTTGCTGGTGTTTTTTTTCTTGTTTTTATGTACCAGAAAATTTATAGTGTTGCTATAAAATACGTGACCAAACACGACAAGACTTAATATCATATTAGATTTTTCTTCTGTATTTATTTGACACATATTTGAAAGGATCAGTTAATTTCCAGATGAATAGCTCCCTCTTCTGTCTGGTTTAAAGAATTTGCACCTTCTAAAACCACAGATGCAAGATGTGGTCAGTGGGTATCAGAGAATTCTCTAGCTTGGCTGAAGGATGAATGTAGTTACTGTCTGTTGAATAGCAATTCATGAATTGGACTGTGGAGGATGCTTCCATTGTAATGATTTTGTTTAAAATAAAATCATCAACCATGTTGTAAATGATGGCTGCAAGTAAATGACAACATTTTTTAAAAGTTAGTATTGTATTTTATCTGGAGCTGTCACTTAAAAAATGCAGATCTGATTGATTGCTCATCTGAACTCTACCTGAAATATGTGGACTTTGGTTAAGTAAGCATTTGTTTCTCGATTTGCACACAATTCCAGCAACTCAAGGCTTCTCTTGAGTCTGATTTGCAAGGCCTTTTCTAGTAAGTGTTCTGTGTGAGTTTCCAAACATGTACCTACTTTTTATAAATTAGATCAGTGGCATTCAGGTGCCCTTTTTTAGGACCTTAGAATTTTTAAAAGGCTCTAAATTTTTTTGTTTGAGAGCTGTCTTTCTCTTGTTTCTATGGGTCCAATTTAATCACTACAGCAAGAATTAGGGTTGTGCTCTGCAAATGAATACAGAAGAATCTATAACCTAAATTCATAACCATAGAACCAAAAGAACCAATAAAACTATTTATGGTGGTGAGGATACTTATATACAGTCTTTGTTTTAGAGACATGATTAAGTGATAAATTTTGACCATGAAGAGGGAGACGTGGATTCATTCAGATTCAGCCTTCAGTGGCAGGCTGTTGGGCATTATATGACCCTAGTTAGGTGAATATGTATCAAATGGACACTGTTCACCGTTCTCTACTTTGCTTTTGTTTGGGTAGACACACCTAGGGACCCTCTGAAAGAGAAACCTCATACATTGCTGTTGGTACCCTGTCACTGTATTCTTACTTTTTAGTTTCGTGAGAGGGGTACAAAGAACAACTTGGATATAGTGGAATGAGAATCAGAAAAGTACTCATTATCAAAACTTAGAGACTTAAACACATGATTAAAAATCTAAAATTACATCCTTATCTACCAGTAGGTGAAATAATACTCCTAGTGATAGAGTATTATATAGTGAGTCTCATTTTGAATGGAGGGTTGTTGGAAACCACAGACCACAGGACACCCAGTTCAACCTTCCCTTTCACAGCACTGAGCCCAGAGTGGCTGTTTTGTTAGGTGCTGGTGATAGAAATGTTTTTTCTGTCTCCTACCTGAGTGCCCTTTTGGCCAGGCCACACCCTTTGTAGTGGTCAAGGAGTTCTTCACTACTCAGCTGTGATTTCTTTCCTAGTCCAAGGGGGCAGACTCTTGCCTCATATTTCTCAGATTTGCATCCCAGGGACTTGCTAGCTGAGTGACTTTGGACTAGTTAACCCACTGCCCTGTGCTGCAGTTTTCACTTCTATGGAATAAAGATAATAATAGTACATCTCTCAAAGAGTTAATACCACTGATGGGCATGGCTTAGTGCCTGACATATAGTGAGCACTGGATAAATGTTGGCTATTGTTTTTATTATTGTAATTTTATGCTATTTTTTATTCATCATGTGCTGTGGTCTTCATTTACTCTGTACCATGCAACAATTACATTGTAAAATGACTGAAGTTTGTGCCCCTAGGTTCATAGCAGCATTATTTACAATTGCCAAAAGGTGGGAGCAACCCAAGTGTCCATCTGTGGATGCATAGATAAAGAAAATGCCATATGTACATATACTGGAATACTATTTAGCCTTAAAAAGAGGAAAATTCTGACACATACTACAACATGGAAAAACCTTGAGGACATTATGCTAAATGAAATAAGCTGCCACAAAAAAGCAAATACTGCATGATTTCATTTGTATGAGATAGCTAGGGTAGTCAAATTCAAAGGGATAGAAGTAGAATGGTGGCTGACAGGGGTTGGGGAGAGGGACAATGGGGGTTGTTTAAAATTGAAACAGTCTCAGTTTTGCAAGATGAAAAGAGTTTTGGAGATTGGCTGTACAACCAAAGGAAGGTACTTAACACAGCTGACCTGTATATTTAAAAGGATTTAGATGGTAAATTTTAGGTTATGTGTATTTTACCACAATTGCAAACTTTTAAAAGTGAAATAGAAATAACCTAAGGGTCTAGTATAATTAGAGCATTTCAGTTACCTTAATTAACCCTGAATATTTTGACTTCTTGGCCCCAGAGTTGTGGGCCAGTGCTGTGGGTTAGAACCAAAATGGTTTGGATGGGTGGGTAAGGGTATATGATAACAATTCTCAAACATCTTATCTGTTTTAGTTCTGTTTCCTTTCTCTAAGATTGCTGACTTTCTGCCAAGCATGGACTTAATTTCCATGGCCTATTGTTTATAAATTCAAATGAAATTATACAAGCATAGTTTCCCCAGAGACACATGAAGAAACCCCACAGAGAAAAAAAAAATGCAAACACATGAAAAACAAATATGATTCAACAAGTCTACCATTAACAAAAACTCCTTTGGGGAGATCATGTACCTGTTTAGAAAGAAGGCTAGAAACTTCCTTATGGAACAAAGCAAGCTAAGAGGTAGAGAATGAAAAAGAGAGAAGAAAATTTGATCTTGATTTAGGACTTTTCTTTTTTCAAATTTCTGTTTAATTATCATTATTGTCTACAGAGATGATTAAAACTATCACTCATTTCCAAGGTAAAATGCACACTAGAAAAGGGTTTATGCTAAATTGGCATTTGATAATTTCTTATAGTAATCTGATATAAAAATTGTACCCTTTTATTTCAATTCCAGAATTCTTCTTTTTAAATATTTAATATCCTATTTATTTCAATTTAGTAACATCTAGTGAATATCTGCTATGTAGTATCTTAGAGAAGAGACTGCTAGGTTGGAATTTTTTTTAAAAAGTTTTAAAAGAAGGTAAATACTTCAAAACTTTAAAAAATCTTCAAAGTAACTAAATATACTGGGAATAATAACAAACAATCATCCTTTCAAATAACCTTTCTGTAAGTATTGGAAGAGGAAAATTCTTCAGATTTAGTAAGACAATAGCTGAAGAAAGGGAACAGCAAAAATGTCTTCTCTTAGTCTTGCTGTAGGGAGCGATAGCACATGAGTGGATGTGTCTTCTCCTGCCAGCATCAAAAAAGAGACAAGATATGTGCTTATATCAGCTTGTCCAAAATTGCCACAGATGTGCTTAGTAACAGGATAAGCTTAAAGTGTGGCCAGCTCTTTCCCTTTCAAATGGCCACATTTTAACTTTACTTTGTCTTTTTGACATAATAGTCAGGAGTTTTTGTTTTAAATGTTATATTACAAGTTAAACACTGAAATATAATTAGTAGCTTATTTGGGAGCATTACCACTATCCTAATTTTAGCATCATCTTAATAAAAAGCCTGAGTTTATGAATCTACCAATAGGCCTTTTATTAGAATCCCAGGAGGTCAATTACAATCTTGAAATCACAAAATGTGCATAAAAAAACATACTTACCAAGAAAAGTAGCTGTAACTGCACAAGGCAAAAGGCAAATTTTGGTGACATAATTCAGTTTTCTCTCTTTCGGTATCAGACACTTCTCTTATCATCTGAAGACTTCGACGTAGGTAAAAGAAAGAAAGGAGGCGGTGTTAATATTAAGAGCTATGAAAGGGGGAAAACGAGCTCTAACACATCTAAACACATCAATGTATTTCAAATAGAAACACTTTCCTTTTCATCGTCTGTATTTTTAGTTGAATAACCACCCCAAGGATTCTTAATAACAACATTTTGCCCTTTTGATAAGGAGTCATCATTAAGTTCATTTTGAAAGTTTTACATTTAGCTTTTGGCCAAAAGTGAAACTTTGGTGGCTTTTGAATCCTTTTCAAGCTGTGAAATCTTGGAGAGTAACTGAACAGAAAGAAATGAGATCTGAGCCTACCTCTTTCAGCCCTTGAGAATTCCCTTTCTAGGTAGTTTCTTAAATAGTGAGTCTGCATCAGAACCCTCAGCTCCTCGCCTTGGAAGTTATTAAATCAGCAGAAAAACCGACAGTGATGGCACATGAAATTTAAGTTTTGTATAGGAAACAGACAGGCAGTCTACACTTTGTTATTCGCTGATAGACAGAGCCATTTTGACAGCCCTAACCTTGGAAACCACAGGTCCTGCTGAGCTCAGCAGGAGTCAAACGCTGAGTACCATCTGTCAAAGCTTTACTTCCCCCTCCTTCTTATCCACCCCGTTACTATAAGATGCTGAAAAGAGCACTGAATGAAAGTTGCTAACTACAGTTAAACTTGTGTGGAACACTAATGTTGGGGCAAGAAATTCACTGTGCAATCTGTCAAATACAAGCAAACTGAATGAGGTATTCCTGGGTCAAAAGAAGAAAGTGTGGGTTGAGGAACTTTATAGTTATAATCCAAACAACTCATCCTACAAAATAAGAAAATTATATATCATTTAGTACAGTTTTGTCAACTTCGTAGCTAAAATGCTGAATGTTTTGGAAAGTTCTCAACTCTCAGAATTTTTAAAAGATGTGGTTTAATTAAGCAAGTATAAAAACAACAAATTCACCTCTTCCCCCAAAATAGAAATTTTAATGAGTTAAACTCTTGCTTTATAAAAAAGAAATCTCATTCAGAATACATTCTTTCTCCCCTCTCTATAGCATAATCAGTTCTAAAAAATGAACAAGCCTAATCATAATAAAATAAATTAAGTGTGCTATAGTGAGCTCACACTGCACTTGTATAGAAGACAGTATATCAATTAATGATATAAAGGAGCTGGAAATGACATTTTATTTTCATTAAGTGCTATCAAAATGCTACATGTTTTTAGAAGTACAAATTTATTTTGTATTACCTTTAAACTTTTAGGTGTCTATTTAAAATCTTACATTTAGAATAAGATTTCTAGTATATACAGTTCATTCCAAAATTTAGAAGAAGTTTCGTAAACACAGAATTATAAAATAATAGTAGTTTAGAATTTAAAAGTTGAAAAAATGAAGTCTTTTGTAGCAAAATTATTTTTAACTTTCAGTTAAATTTTGTGCTTTATTTTGACTTATTCTTTGTTTAATCTACTTTTTCTTCCAATTTTCCCAAATGCTGAAAAATAGTTATTTAAGATACTAGTTGTCAAGATAATGCAATATATACTATATGTACTGAATATACTATACTATAGCATTATAGCATATAATTATTCCTTGTTTAATGGATAATATCATTGTCAAGAAGATATTATGAAGTACTTTAAGTAATTGATGATTTTATTTAACTCTGTACTTTTTTTACATTTACATTTTGCTAAGTGTAAGTGTACATTTTGCAGAGATTTGAGAGTCCTGCATGTAAATGCTTGAAATACTTTATGTAAAATAATTTGAATAAATTGTATACCCAGAAGATGATTTTGCTGTTTAAAGTGACCAAGAAATGATTTATTTTGCAATGTCAATTTGAGTTAATTAATAACAAATAGTTTCTAATATTACAAGAGTGTATTTTTGTGCCTTAGTTTTGCAAGAGATTTTAGCCATATAGATCTTTGTGGACATATGCATGAATGAATTTGAACAAAGTCAGAAGAGGTAATATTTGAGTTGGGGATTTGTGCCTTCTGTGAGCTCCTTCCCTCACCTGCCCTTTGGCCTGACAGGTGCTGATCTCATTTAGAAGCTGAGGAAGGAAGAAGGCTTTGCTGGCAGACAGGGTCCCCGCTCTGTAAACACTTCTTCCACCAGTGTGTTAATGCCTGAAATCTTTTCTCCTAAGGTCAGGAGACAACGTTCACCACATTGAGAAAGATGATTCAAAGGCAAATGCTCGAGGGAAAAGGAGCACATGGACTTAAATCAACCTTGCTGCCAGTTATTCAGAGAGCAAAGAGAGGCAGAGGTGAGCAGGAGGGAGGCACCTCCAGATGGAGAAGGGGTGTAGACCAGGGAAACAAACTTTGGGCTTCCTCAGGGTTTTACTGAGGGCTGGTCAGCATCTATGGACTAGACTTGCTCTGCATCATGGATGTGTGGACTTTCTTGATTTTCATTGTTACGCTGTTAGTTGCCATGACCTCAGAATCTCAGAGTTTGAGGGATGTTAAGGACTTTTCCTGGATCCTTTCATTAGTGATGAAGAAACTGAGACCCAGACAGGTCTACTCTATAGTTATCCAAACCTTGGTTGAAAAAAAAAAGCCATATTTCAATGGGATTTGACTGTTTTTAAATCCTTCCAGAGAATTTAATTTACTAATTTGCTCTGTAGTCTGCCAGTAACAATTACACTCTGTATTTTGTATTTTCTGTATATATTTATACTGTAGCTGTTTCTAAAAAGGGTGGAGGTGGATCCTTATATTTACACTGTAATTTAGAATTTAGAAAATATTCTTTTGCATTGACTTTCTTACTTTCTTAGTTGATCTGGCATAATACCTTTTTTTTTTTTTTGTGGGGAAAAGGACCCAAATGTCATATTTATTGTTATATTTGTAGTCAATTCAAGTCTGCTGGATTCATTGAGCATCTGCTAGTTACACAGCTCTGTGGTAATCTGGGGACAGGAGAGGGTGGATAATACCACAAAGATTTCTCAAGGCTCTGTCATGTGCTAACAATTGGGGAGACTAAAAAAAAAAAAAAAAAGCCCTGGCATTCACAGAGGCTGCATTTTAGTAGGTTGGGGGATGTAACGGAGACATTAGTTGCAGAATCACAGAAATATTATAAAATGACAGCTGCTGTAAGAAGCCTGAGGAATAAAGATATGAAGCTATGAAATGTGAGCTTTTCTGTCAGACAGGCCTGCTAGGTGCTCTGGGGAAGTTCTGGCTGAGCTGAGGCATGCTGGGGAATGGCAGAGAGGAGAGAGACTGCACCAGCGAAGGCAAAGGGCTCACAGGCTCCAGTGAGGGCCATGTGGAATGTGCAGTGGAGAGTGGCGGGAGGGCCAGACCTTGTAGGGCAGTGAGGACTGTGCAGGGACAATTGGGCTTTATCCTAAGAGCAATGGGAAGCAAATGGATTATTCGAAGCAGCAAAGTAATGTGGTGACATGATTTAATTGGATTTTGAGGTGACCACTTTGGCAGGAATGTGGGAAAAGGATTGGCTGCAAGAGAGGGGCTTCTTGGCTGGGAGGGGCTGACCTGCTCATGGGATGAGCAATACTAACGCTCACCCCTTTGTACCGATGGGGTAGCTGAGGCCCAAGAAATGACCGGATCGGGTTTCAGGTTCAGCTTCTCCTGATTCCTAGGCCTTAAATGGAACACAGATTTCTCTTGCTTAGCGTGTATGCCCTGAAAAACATATTGCTTCAGGGTTGTTGGAGGGTGACACCTGAATTTGCACCATTGCATAAGGTGGGCAGCCTTGTGTGGTGACAAGGCATAAAGGCCACTGTCATTGGGGAGTTGTTTCTGTCCCCAGCTTGACAGAAAAGTGGAGTGTCTCCCTACTCCCCCACTTTAGTTTCTCTCTCTCTCTTTGTGACCTTTACATGGAACCATACAGGTTAACAAGCTAATTAAACATAAGAAATTAATTATTTTTGTTATTATCATCCATGGAATTCAAAGCCAGATTTAATGGTAATATATATTTACTATGTTAGGTCTCATGGCTATTACATTTGTTTTAATTTTATTTTCATAATATTAACTTTAAAAAATAAATTAAAAAGTAATTTAATACCCATTGAAAGTTTGGAAAACAATCATCTATAACCAATTTATCTTGACAGACTGATTAGTTTTCACAAATGTTTTCTATTTTTTTTTGGAAGAGTGTACCTATCTTTACATAGTTGGAGTCATAATGTATTATAATTTCATAACCTGCTTGTTCTCTTAACATTATACCAGAATTTTTCATGTTGTTGTCAAGTCTTGATAGGTATCATTTTAAATAGCTAAATATTTCATAATTTAGTTAGCCATATTCTCAGTATAGAGCATTTTGGTTGTTTTCAGTTTTTTTCTAAGTTTACAGATAATACCCTAATGGTCATTTTTGTACATACAATATTTTCTTCCTTGGGAGTGTTTTCTTAGAATATATTTTCAGAAGTTAGATTGTAAATTAAATGAGAATTTGATTATTTTTGTAGTATTGTTACTTATTAGTAAACCATGGCCTTGCTTTTCTATTTTTAGTTTACTCATCTTATTTTATAAATATCTTTTGTTTTCTTTGGCTGCCAACCTATTTTTTTAAAAAGTTGATGTGTTCAAGGTCATGGGGTGAGCAATGCAGGATGAAGATTGGAAGTTTTCTTTCTACTATACCAATAATGCCAGTGGGGAGAAAAGATCTCATGGCCATCTGGCTGTGAAGGAACCAGCCATTCCTTAGGGACCAGCTGAGGCAGCAGAAAGGGCAGAGTGTAGGACTCAGGAGTTCTGAGTTTGAGTCCTCCTACCACCAATCATCTGCAGCGTGACTTTGGTGTTCTCAACTGTAACATTGATTCATTGATTCTTGCCCCTGTTTTGTGAGGTGTCTGAGGCTTAGTAAATGCACCTGAATGCTGTTGGAGCAGTGAATTGCTTCACTGGTGTAGGGCAGCATCTTCCTCACTGAACCCTGAGCACGGAGCTGCTGTAAGAAGCTATAGTGCAGTGCATCTCAGACTTGAATCTGCATATGAATCACCTGGGCAGCTCCTTAAATTCTGTTCAGTAGGTCTGGGGTAGACCCAGGATTTTACATCTTAACAAGCTCCCAGGTGACGCCTGCTGCTGCTGCTGGCTCATGGGCCACACTTTGAGAAATAGGCCATAGCAACCGTCTGTGTGGTTGTTCACTTGCACAGGTGACTGTTTCCATGGGGCAGAGTGCCCTGACCACAAAGCGAGTTTAATAAACGAAAAGATTAAGGATTAATAGTAGTGGGCCAGATTTTCCTGACGTGGGGTCTAATATGCTGGAGCACATGACTATTCCTGTCCTGTTTGTGCAGGAAGTGTTATTTGGTGCATTTCTATCCAGTGCTGGAGATCCCCCGAACCTAGGAATGTCCCCTTTCCTGAGCTGTGGTAGGAAGTGGAAAGCAGTAACCTGGAATCATGGAAAACAGTTTCCCTAGCAATACTAGGGAAAGGTTCTGGCCTTTCATTATTACCACTTCCCTTATCTGAACAGAAACCAATGACTAACCTTTTCCATCCTTGTTACATATTGTTGGAGATTCCACCAAAGCCCCCTTAAAAGCTGACAGAGAAAATTTACCAGCAGTAACTTAGAAGCCATAATGTGTTGTCACAAATCTTTCCAAACATGTGCTGCATGAAAAGACGCATGATCCTGCAATGGCGGAGGGCAAGAGGACATCTCCAAAGTGGGATGTCCCAGGGATGCCCTGAGGAGGGCCTTTCTCTGCATGCCCAGGCTGCCCTGGGAAGCTCTAGCACCTGTTCCTACATGTTCCTGCTGGCTTCTGTTGTTTGCAATTGCTGTCAAAGGCTTCCCAGGAGAGAGGGCTGGGACAAGTCTTGTCAGGGAACAAGAAAAGCAGGGGTGTGGCAGTTGGTCACACAAATGTGATAATGTTCACAGTCCCAGTAGGGACTCCATTTCTCTTTCACATCACCACAAGCCTCATGTCAAAAAAGAAATCCTTTGCATTTAGGTACTATGGCAGAGAACAGTCCTTTGAAACTCAGGTGACATCGATAGCCCAGTTTCATTTTTCTGAGGCTAAAACGTCATGATGAGTACTTGGAGGTACACAGCCTTGGGTCTTGCAATGTGTCTTCAACAGGAAAGAAAATTGGTCTGGGAGTAGAGAAAAAGTACTCTGTACATTAGACCTGGGCTGTGAAAAATTAGCATTCCTCTTTCGAGGAAACATTCAAAAGAAGAATATGATAAATGTACTTTTATTATTTATTTTTGATCCAAAGATCTCCTTGGTAGAATTCTGCAGTTACGTCAGCTTAATAGTTTATGGGTCTCTGTCCTTAAGTGTCATAAGCCTCCATTTTCAGACACGTGAATAGTCTTTGAATTTATTGTAAGCAGTAGGGAAGTAGGATTTCTTTATTTTGTGTCTCAAATTAAAAGCTTTCTTGTTCATTGATCATCAAAGTCTTGGTTTAAAAGTTAAAGTGCAGGAAATAGTTTTTGAAATACAGAGAACTACTTTTTAGGGCATGCTTAGCCAGCAGATGTTTGTGATTAAAAGTTTACTCAGTAAAAGATACACCTTGAATGCTAAAATAGTGTTTGCAATTAAAAGCTGCTGCCTTTATTTTTTTTTTTTTTTAGCATCCAATATCTTTAGAATAAAATGAAGTTATGGCCTGAATTTCAGAATATAACTTACTTATCAAAAATGAAAATAACGAATTTTCTTCCCTCAAAATATTAGTATGATTGACTTAGTTGAGTTTTGATTATGATAAAAGATGTTAAAGCTACTCAAGTTGTTGGAGTCTTTTAAAATTTAAATAGCAGGAGCACAGTAATGCAAGATTTTTACTTTAATGGAATACAATGTACACTTAGGAACTTTAGTCACAGAAAATCTGCTTTAAGTAGGAAGCAAAAGGTCAGTCTTTGAAATATTTGTCCGTTTTCAATCAAGTATAATAATTGGATTTTTGTTAAACTGATATATATTAATTCCTTTGGTTCATTTAAGGTTTTATGTATAGTTCAAAATAGAATAACTTCTTTTATAGATAATTATTTTATTAGGAAGCTATAAAATGATGTCTTTAACATTAAAATCAGGTCAATTGGCCCTGGCCAGTGTGACTCAGGTGGTTGGAGTGTCTGTCGCCTTGTAACTGAAAGATTGTGGGTTCGATTCGACAAGGCACATGCCTCAGTTGCTAGTTTGATCCCTGGTCCGGGCATGTCTGGGAGGCAACCAATCGATGTTTCTCTCTCACATCGATATTTATCTCCCTCCCTTTCTCTCTCTCTAAAAGCAATGAAAAAATGTCATCGGATAAGGATAAAAATAAATAAATCAGGTCATTTGGCTCCCAAATAAATCACCATCATTTTCCATTGGAGTTTTTAATTCTGTATTATTGGAATTATTATATTTTAATGTAAATTGCAAGTATATGATTTTACAATGGTTATCAATTACTAATGAATGTAATATGAGTTTAAAAAGTGTTTTTAAAACTGGTATGATTCATGAGTAAGGAAACTTGATTTTCAAAATGACTGGTTGAATCAGTGTGAAGATTCATATAATGTAAAATGTCTAAGAGCAAATCTGGTGACCTGACTCAAAGGGAATAGTTGAGTATACTTAGAGTTAAAACTGTCAGCCTAAAGACAAGTATATTTTCACTCTTCTACAGATAGAGCAGTATCTTCTGCCAGAGGAAATGGGATTAAGTTCTTTTGCAAGGCCTCCTACAGACAGCATTGTCCTGCTTCAGCTCCTCCCCACCCCCACATCCTCCTTGTCAGGAGGAGACATTTCTGAAAGCTTGGTTCTTACCCTGACAATGATCCTTAGCAGCATATGGGGGAGCTCTCCATACTTAGGATAATTGGAGCCCTTGTCAAAGGAGAGGGGGAATACTTCCAACTCTTGTCTGTTCTCATAAAGGGGCCATAAATTACAAGTCTCTCTTTCAAACCTCTCAAAGTCCCTCTTGTCCTTTTTAAAGTCAGGAAGGGAATATTGACTCCACAGAGGGACCTATCACTCCAGGAAAGGAACTGAGGCTGTGGGACTGTGGACTGTCTCTTACTATCCAGTTTGTCCAGATATAGGAGCACCAGTGAGCTTGCTAGCTAGAAGCCCATCTCTGGAGGAGAGGCGCCTTTGGGCGTGAAAGTGCCAGCAAAGGGACGGCTCCTCAACACAGAATCCACACAGCCTTCAAATTTTAAACTTTTGTCTTAGAGGAGTTCTGAAAAGGAGTAAATCTCTCATTGTAGAAAAAATTGCTAAATTTGAGTGTGACCTAGTCAAACCAAATTTTAATTTTTAGGTAAAAGTAAAAATAATTATGACATTGCATTTCCTAAACTTGGATATTTTTGAAACATCCTGAAAGCATACATTTTCATTTGTAAGCTCACATAGTAACTGACTTACAGAAACCTTTGAATATATTCTGTCAGAGTAAAATGCGGGTTCATGATATTTATTCAGCCAATAGACTGGATTTCACCCACACAATATCCTTCCTGGCTGTGTGTATGCTGTTGTTTATTTGTGTATGCTTTATAGGGTTAAGCACTTACTGTATGTTTCTTATGCCAGACAAACTAAGGGAGCTAACAGAGGCATAGCGTGATTAAGTTTATAGGTCTTGAGCTAAATTTACATGGAGAGCCAAGCTTCCAGCTTCAAGCAAATGACTTAACTGTAATTTGATGCAAGTAGAATGACTGACCTTTCAAATGTTTGTTGGGCTTCAAGTGTCCGGAATAATCAATATGCACATTATTGTCTATATTTTATACTCCTGATCCCATTAATGTATGCCTACAGAGGGCCGGAACACCATTAGTTTCTGATACTTCTGAAGCTATTGGGTGGCATTTATCAAACAGAAAGGCAGCACATATTGACTTGTGACAATTTTTCCATTTCTTGAGCTCAATGTTTCATGAGCTGCTTATCTAGTTTTGGTAAGCAAGGCTTTTATTGCTCCGAAGCCTTCTCAATTAAATAATAATGAACCAATTTGTTTAAAATGAATCTTTAGCTCACAGACTCATTAATTTCTCCATTGTGAGTGTCAGAAGATACATTCTTGGGCAGAGGAGACAGAGAAGTGTGGTGGGGTAGATTTCTTGCTGGGTGTGGACATCTGGAGGATGGCTGACTCTGTTTCTAACTGGCTGTGTGACCCTGGACAGGTCTCTTAATGTCCCTGAGCCTCTGGTTCCTCAACTGTGAAGGAGTGAAATAGACCAGATAATCATGAAGGTCCCTTCCAGGGAAGACATTCAATGGATAATAGAATATCAATACGCAAATAGGTGAGCAGGGGTGTAATCTTACCAGTAAGTGTGAAACTGAGACATGGGAAAATCTTTTAACTATCCTACCTCCCATCTGAATAAAGAAGTAAGGGAAACTGTGGGTGGTATCTGAAAGAGAGGCATTTGTGAAGTGAACATACATATAACAAAATATATATTTATATGTAAATAAGTATGTAGAATGTGTAAAATAAATACAAATATAAGTAACCCAAATGTATAATTATATATACTTAAATGTGTAAAATAAATATAAATATGAGTATAAATAACCCAAATATATAATTATATATACTTACATATAGGCCCCTCTTTTTTTTTCTCCTTCATTTTCTCCTACTCCATGCAACTAACCCCAACCTGCCCCAAAAGTGCTCGAAGTGAAAAGTGCTACCTGTTATTGAGGCAGAAGAGGAACTCTGGGTTTTTATTGAAGAGGTAGGGGAGAGCTATCCAATTCTGTATTAATTAACTCTCTCTTTCTAGGGTTTTATTATTGGAGAGTCTAATGACTTAAGATTAACCATCCATGGTTCAATTAAAAAATCATGAATTGATGAATTGGTTTCTAAATTCCCTGTGTTATCGATAAGTTGCTGCATCACTGAAGCTGTAAGACATGTCATCCATTATTAAATTTGATGGCATTAAAAAAGATAAATTAGCTTTGTTAGGCAGAAAGGAGTTCTCACAAAGGCTGCCCTTCTAAAGTGGGTATGATCTCAATTTTCTCTGAATTTCAGCCCACTTATTTGTTTGAGTTTATTCTGGTTTCAGTTGGATTTTTATTGATTATTTAGTAAACACTAAGTGACAATAGAGGCTTCTTAATATGAGCAGACAATAGATAATCAATGTGTAATGCAGTTTAAGTGATAACATATTTGGCCAGGAATACAAAATCTTCCATAAGAACTAGAAGTGAAAGACTTCATTAAAAAAATTAAAATTTACAATTAAAAGCTTAAAAAAGAAACTTACTTTTTCAATGTATAAGAACTTAAATTTATTCTTAAGACAGCAGCAATAAATAGGAATATATAAATAAAACATGCTCTTTCTTAGGCACACTTAAAATATATGCATATATTTTAGGAATAAATGAGCATTCTTTGAACTCTGGTGATTTGTGCTAGGATAGAGGTAAAAATCCAGAAGTACAATTGAAAGTAACATTCAGAATTCGAGCTCAATAGTTGATTTATTACAGAGGGAAAGTGTTCTTACCTTGGCTTTTGCAAAAGTCCTTATTCTTACTATTATTTACTTCTTCAATCTAAAACAATCTTTTGCTTCATCATCAGAATCTTATTTTTCTGACATTGTAAGTATGAATTTACCATTAATGGCTTCAGTACCTGCTGCAACACAAGATGTGTTAGAGGAAAAAAATGACTTAGGCAAGTTTTTAATATCTCAAATTGGACCCACCTTTTATCCCACAATCCCTTTTGTGTGTCTCATTATTGATCAGATTTATGCTGTTCTTTAAAGGCCAGGAATTACCAGGGCAGTGTTTTATTTGACTATTTATCTCTTTAGCAAATTATTGCCATCTCTGATCTTTCGAAAATGTTTATGACAAGGTGTTTGCTGTTAATTGACAATAGGAAGGAGTAAGAAGTCTTCCAGTAAGATCTTGTGTTTAATATCTTGTATTTAAGAAGGTAAGATTTTCTTACCAAATTAGGGTCTTAGAGAAGACAGATTTTGGTTGTTGTTTTTACTTTTACCTAGCAATATAACTTGAGAAGATTACTATTTTCTAATTAACAGATGCATAAAGAGAATAAAGAAAGAAAGAATATAGCTTTATATAAAGTATGCAGTAACTTTACTGTCCTGGATCTGTTTTCAAATCTAGCAGAAATGCAAGAACAGGAATGTAAAATTGCAAATCAGAAAGGATCTCTAATTCCATCCACTTTATTTTGCAGACTGAGAAAAAAATGTAGAGAAATGAAGTCATTTGTTTTCTGTTGCTTAACCAGTAAGGACCACAGCAAAGTCCCTCGATCACTGATCTAGTGTTTTATGATTGTTAGTAAGAAGCAGAGCTGTACCCACATGCTGGTGATTGTGTTATGCATGGGTTGCCTTCATGGGGATGGCAGCCTGCTAAAGTCCATGTGATTGGGCAAACTTTTCAGTTACATACAAAACAGAGAGGCACTCTATGTTTTTACAAGCCCCCACTTGGTTGGGCCCTACTCACCACTTTGGCTTCATTCCTCGCCACTGTCCCCATCCTCCATGACCTGTCACAGTGCCTTTCTTCCATTTCTAGGTCCCATTGTGGCTTTTTTTTCAGTCTGGTATAATCTTCCCCCATATCTTTCCTCCACTGCTTTCTACTCATCATTTAGGTTTCAGCTCAAATGTTACCTCCTAGGTCTCTCTCTTCACCACCCAGTGTAAGTAATCGTGAGAATGGTAATAGAAGTACTGGACCAGCAGCTAATATTTGCTAGGCTCTCAATACTAGGCATTGTTTTATGCTTCTATTTCTATAGAAGGCATTGTTTTATGCTTCTATTTCTATACACTTATATAAAGCACTTATTAATTTATTTAACCCTCAAAACCACCCTGTGAGGCATGCGTTATTATTATTCCCATTTCAAAGGCAAGGAAACTGAGGCACAAGGAAGTGATACAGCTCCCCTAAGGTCACACACTAATGAGTGGATATGAACACAGGTGGTCTAGTCCCTGTACCCAAAAGCTCCTTTGTCTTTCACAGCCTTTCCCTGGTCACTGTCTACCCTAGTACTCTGTTTGATTTTCTTTGCAGCATCTTTTGCTAGTTGATAAATGCCTCCTGTTCATTTTTTTTCTGCTCACTTATATCTATTTATCTCATCTTCCCCCCATTAGACTCCAAGTTCCACAGGGGCTGGGCCTTGCCTCTCTTGTTCACTGTTGTTTCCATCCAGGTCTAGAATAACACCTGCATCTACTGGTGTCTCAGTAATGCTGCGTGAATAATGAATTTGAGAAAAGGCAGCTGGGATGGTGATTGTGGAAGAGGTTGTGGGGCTGGCGGTTGATTCTCTACTAACTGTGGTATGAGAATTTCCCCAGCAGCAGCAGAAGCCAGACTGATGAGAGTGGGAATAATGCGGGGGGGGGGGGGATCGAGAGTGGGCTTGGTTTTCAAGCAGATTGGCAGTAAGGGCAATGGGGGATGATATCCAGCAATTGTAGTTTTATACTTTCATCAGAAAACCTGATAGGAACCTTTCATTATTGTAACCTAAGAAAGCTCCTTTGTAACTCTATAATGTTTACAGGTTTGTGAAGACCTATCTCTGTCTCATTTTCCCAATTATTTGACCTGATGAAAAACCAGAATAATGGCTTGATCACAGGATTATTGTCCATCTTCATGAATGTCACCAAAGGTATATTCCTGGGCAGTCATTTCCCAGGGTTATCCTTGGGGAAGCAGACCTTCCCTTATCACTTTCTGTGAAGTCAGAAGTCTATGTAAAGGACTACTAACTTGCCTTTCAATCCCAGGGAACATATCATATGTCCTTTTCTACACATTCTTTGAAACTTCCAAGAGTATTACAATTATAATTTCTTTTTTTTTTGGATTTCACACCAGGAGAGAAGTCATAGAAATAGTGAGCATCAATGTGAGTGGCTCTGAACTATTCCCATGGTGGTCTGTACCCTGCACCATCAACCGGAAACATCCCCATTACATTGTTCTGGGTCCTGATGTGTGCACGAAGTAGCCCCTCATCTCTACCACAGCATTTACTCCCATCCAGAGAAGGGCAATACCCGAAATTTCATCTATAAAAGCTAACCTGTTTAAAGGTGGTTTTGGATAGCTCTCCCTCTGGTTTCTCTAACGAAGGGCTGGTGTATGAAATTGTAGTGGGAAGAAACATCTTGTTTTTACAAGGACTCTCTTTACTATGAAACCAGATACTGCTACTCTCTCAGGGAAGAAAATATTGCGCTTGTTTCAAATGTAGTAAAATGTGTCGTCTCTTTCTCAGCATCAATTACAAATAAAGGTTTGCGGAATTATTTTCTTTGTGTGTGGGTTCTCTTGTTGTAGAATATAGAAAGGTTAATAATTCCTGTAGAGCCAGTCTTACAAATCAGACAGTAAATATGGAGGTTATAGTGCAAATATTGTAGCATGACATGACCTGGCCAAGAGTGTCTAAAGGAGGTGCTGTGGGCATTTTGGGACAGACAAGTCTACCTTGTGAGCAACTTCCCCAGGCTTTGCAGGATGTGGAGCATCCCTGGTCCTGAGACACAACTTCCAGTAGCACCTGCAATTATTGTGACCACCCAAAACACCATCACATGCTTGCAGTTGACATGTAGGAGTAGGTAGTCTGTCTCTTGGTCATGACCTAGCTCAGGAATCATAAGCACAAATGCCTGGTGTGTCAGAGGGTAGTCAGATAACATAAATGTATTCATCTGGCTCAGTGTAAGGCTTAGGGAGTGCTGTGGCCTGTGATCGCTAGGGAGATGTGCAGTGATTTGCTTAGAGATGTTCCAAAATCAAGGTTTAATAGACTTCAACCCTTGCAGCTCCCTCAGTGTTGCAGGATCACTCATTCCATCTTCTGGCCTTTGCTTTCCCATCTGCCCCCTGGCCATTTCCATGACCCTGACCCTTTCCTTTAAATATAGTGTGCCCATTATATAACATTGTAGTAACTTAATGCTACGGTTTTTCCCTCTACACAGCTGTGAGCTCTTTGAAGGCAAAGATCCTTGTCTTATTTTCTGCCTGCATCTCTAAGCACCTAATATATTGCTCAACACATTATAGGCCTGCCTTAAATATCAGTTGAATGAATGGATGAATAAAATTATTCCAGGCCTTTAGCCAAGTTCTGAGGAATTTATAAGAGGGATGTTGATAGTTTAAATTTCCCCTGAGTTCATATCTGCTGTGGGTCCTTAGAAGGCATCTCTAAGCACGTGGACCAGGGCTTATTTTTATGTCCCTTCATCTGTTCTATTTGCTTAGTAGTGCATTGGTTTTGCTGCACAATTGGAATAATTTTCACCTGAGATTGTAAAAATTTGTTCCATGAATTGTTATCCCTGTGCTTTGTCCAAGATTACATGTTCCTTTCTCAGAGCTGTCAGGGTGTTCCTCATTTTCTTTTTCCAGTTCATGGCAGGGGATGAGGGATTGCCTCTGCCCCAGGGAGATCTGGCCTCATTGGTGTTGGGTGGAGAGTTTAGTGTAGCTAAAAACCCCTCCCATTCCAAAGTCAAGACTTCCCAGAGTGTGTCCTAGATGCCCCTTCCTTCTTCCTTTCTTTCCTCCCTCCCTCCCTCCCTCCCTCCCTTTCACACTCCCTCCCCCTCTCTCTCTCCCACCCTTTCTCCCTCCCCCAATCCCCTCTTAATTTTAACCTGTTTCTTTGGGTTAGAATTATTTATGAGAAATCAATCCTGCTAATTCTACACCCTCTCCTTGCCATCTTATTTGGTTATAGAGCCCCTAAATAGAGCAGGAAATGTAGAATTCAAAGGTACCAGAGTTAACTTCCCTGTCCCCCAGAGCTTAAGCAACTGGACCACCAAAATTTTATGTGGGAAATCTTTTTACTAGTGAGTTAAAAATTCCCAGATGCTAACAACATACCTCCTCTTTTTCCATTCATATTATTATTTCTTGAGAACATTTTTAAACATAAAGAGATATTGTTAATTCACACACTCCCTTTTCTCATTTTCCCACTCATGCTGTGCATTTTTGGGTTTGGTTGGCTTTTAAAGAGAGCACACATTTGACCAGCTGTTTGCTTTCCCACAGACAACATACACATGCCCAGGGTGTTCCCCTGTGATTTTCAAGGTCTGGCTTTCTTCTGATAAGGTCAGCAGCACACGCAGCTTATCCACATCTGCTGTATTCCTTGAGGTCAATCAAAGTATTCTTCTTTCTGGGACTAATGGGAATCTCCCAGAGAGAACAATTATTGCACATGAAAAATCTATTGATCTGTATTGTATGGTTCACTTGGTATTTGGGGTTCAGGGATACTTTTTGAACCTGGGAGATCAAGTCTGGGGATTCAGAATGATAAGACACTACTGAATACATTCATACTATACATTTCTGAGTATTTGCTGCTACTGTTCTTAGAATAGCAGAATGCTGAATTTAGTTGCTGCTAAACATTAACGGTGTAGGTTGTCTGGCATTATTGACCTCATGGTTGAATTATAAATTCATAATAACAGTGTTGGGCACAGGCACCGATTAAAAATGATCAGTGGAATCGCAAGTATTCCTGTTGGTGTGATTTCTCATTTCCTCCCTTTCTTTGTTTAAATTCAAGGCACCTTTTTTTTTTTAATGTTTCCTAATGCTGATCTGAATGGAAATATGAGGAGCAGATGACTCTATGTTGCTGAAGGCAAGAGCAATGGGCTGCCAACTTCTAGAATTCAATTCTCATGTGGTCTGTGTTGAAATTTTCAAAAGAAGCTGGGACCTTGACAACACTGTGTGTCTTGCCATCCAGACCCAGGAATTGGATAAATAATTTAAAAAGCCTTCAGTAAACTATCCACACTTTGGCTCTTTGTTTCAACATATTTTTCTTGAACTGTTTTCCCCCTCATTTGCTAAGGAATCCAAGTCTCTTACCCTGCTCTTGGAATAAGAAAACCTGTATCTAACTCCCAGCGACAACCTACTCCTTCAGCTGTTTATATCTTTGCTGTGGCTTTATACCTGCAGTCTATGAAAGATACTTTCTCAGTTATATTGTGAAAGTTAAATGAAATATCTAGCATGATATCTGGTATACTGTTGGTCCATAAGACATTAGTCTAATTCATATCTTTACATTCTAAAGAGTCTAATGAGCAGTGAAATGACCTAAATGCTAAATGAGATACTGATTAAGTTCCAGGGTGATAGATCTGAAATTTCATAGGAAACTTCTTGGTTATGAACTTTTTTTTTGTTCCTTATGAAGATATTTTCTGAGGCTTTAAGAGGTGAAAACTTGAAATTGTTTTTCCATTGAGGTTTAGGACTAAAACAATTTTCTGAAGATTTTGTGTTGGGATAGTCATTGCTGTTACACACTCATATCTATAGAAGTTGGTAGAATGTTCTTGAATTGGTAGCTTCAGTCTTTTCATGTATGAAATAGAGTTAGTGATTGCGAGAATCTCATAGAATTTGGTGAGGACTGAGTAAGATAAAGTATACAAAGAGCTTTGCACACCACCTGGTGCATAGTAACTGCTCAATAAATACTTGATTAATAGTATTATCAGTATTAATAAAGGTCCTACCATAAAGGTTGTAGCGTTTCTGTAGGGAGGCTAAAAAGGATGAAACAGATTCTCTCTAAGCTCATTCTAATGACTAAATGTTCAGTTTTGTAATTTTTATAGATCTCAGTTTTTATAAATACCAGAATGGTGTTGAACACTTTATTTTTTGGACTTGGATAATTCTAAATGAATCTCTCATATATGGAAATCCACATTTTTAATCTCAAAATGTTGGAAAGCCCCAAGACAAACACTAAGTAGCATCTAGACATTTCTGCCCTTCAAATGGGTGCAATTTAATGATAACTCATCTTTTCTACTTGCAGAGATCTTCAAATCTGTTTTAAAAGTTGTTATCCTTTTTCCTGGACATGTAATAAAAACAAGTGGAAATAAACCAGTTTGTATGAATTTTTCCTTCTGATTAGACAACATGATGGCTTTAGCTGTTTGCAGTGAAAAACTGCTGATGCAGGAAGGCCTAATTGATTGGAACAATATATGGACTGCTTTTATGCTTTAGGTCAAATCCCTGGGAAATTTACATTGCTTATGCAAAATTAAATGTGTTGCAAGCATCTTCCCTGGTAAATGTCATTTTTTTTTCTTTTGCCCATCTGGCTCCAACTTGGACTTGTGAGGATAAATCATGGGTAGCATTGCCACATAGGTTCAGTTGCTATTCGTAGACAGCAGTTAGGTTCTAACTATTATTCTCTTGCTATTTTTGTATTTTGTTAATGTCTCCTTTTGCTGTTAGAACAGCTCAACATTTTTCATTCTTTTATTTTGTAGTCTGCAGATTGTGGTTTGGTCCTATTATGGGACAGATTTTGGTTTTTTCTTATTCTCTGAGGGATTCACACTTTTCATCACTCTCCAAGTGATACACATTTTCATCGTGAGCTCCCTAGTATGTGGGGAGTGGGGTTATGACCAACCTGCTCTTACATTATCAGAGTCCTTGGAAAGGTTAGGGGTGCCTTCATTCCAAGTGGCAAGCTTCTCATTGTTGCTGCTCTTCCCTGTGGTTATGTATCCTTGCAGCTGACTGCATTGGGTTGGGCTGTTTAGATGTGACCTGGTGAATAGCAGAGCCTTTGTTTCCCCCTTCAGTTCTGTAACTTCCAGAATCTAGGCCATTTCATTTTTTATGGACCTTTTCTGATCTAGAATTGATTAGATATGACAAGTAGGTAGATGCGAAGTTAAGGGAGAGAGAGAAATTGAAAATAACTCTCAGGTGTATAGATTGGGCTACTGAGTGGATAGGTTTGCAATACTAAGATAAAGAATCAGGAGGTAGGTTTGGTTGGAGAACAGTAAGTTCAGTTTTGGACATGAGTTTGCTCTTCCTTCAAATCATCCTTCAAGTGAAAATGTCCAAACAGGCCACTGGAAAGATCTGTAGCTCAGATACACAAGAGTTTGGTGGCTCAGCAAGAGAATCGGTGCCCAAGTCACTTAAAAATATGAGCACATTTTTTGTTTATGTGAAATCAGTCATAGGTTATATAAAATGTGTGGGCAGCCTCTCTTATAAGAATTCCCAGACTCCCAAATGTCTCCTCTGACAAAAAGTGTTTTTTTCCTTTTTATTGTGGGAAATTTCAAACATATACAAAAGAGATAGAACAGTGTGAAGAACCCACACCTACCATCACCTCACTTTACCAATTTTCAGCTCACACCCAACCTTGTGATGCCTAAATCACTCCCACACATTTCTCCTCTGTTCCAGAATTATTTTGAAACAAACTCAGATGTAATATTATTGAATCCATAGATATTTTAGCATGCATCTCTAAAGGATAAAACATTATTAAAAAACATAAGCACAATGTCACTATCCCATCTAAAAATTAACAGCAATTCCTTAATATCATTAAATATCCAGACAACATTTAAATTTCCTTGCCTCAGAATTTTTAAGAATTATAATGAATTGAAATTGGTATGGAAATAAGGTGCATGCAACCTTTTGGTATGTTTCTTAAAGTTTAACGTATAGGCTCCTCTTCCCCTCTCTTCTTCCAATATATTTGTTGGAAAAAAAAAACAGGATAAAATCATTGGTTTTAAAATTTCAACACTGAATACATTTAACTCTCAAAAACCACTGGTGCTGTTGAATAAGCTAATGTCTCAAAATTTCAAAGAGTGGAAGTTAAGGAAATACATTCCTAAACTTGGCTGCATGATTGTGTGTTCCAACCCTGTGGTGGGAGGAAGCGCCAGCAGGATGGGAGGTTTCCCAATTGCCAAACAGTATAGGTGGATTGGAGTCAGTTCATGCACAGAGCTAGTCATTTCCCTCAACACCTTTCACTCAGATCAAGATTAAACACAGCACATATCTTAGTAGTAGTTGAACTGTAGAATTAGTTATCTTAATCACCAGCAACATACATTTACTAAGCTTCTACTCTTGGATACTCAGGTATATAACTATACTGGGTTACCAATAGACGTCTTTAGCTGTGGGGATATAAGGGTGATTTTTCTCAGAAAATTCCATTTCCTCACCTCAAGAAAGGGTGGCCAAATGGATATTTTGGTGTGGGTTGCTATGTTAAGAAAAATTTTTAAAAAGAAGTTTTTAAAGCTGATATTGTACGTGGTCTCGATCACTCATCTTCATCTTTAGGCAGGGGTCATAGACCTTGGGATTTTATAATCTCTGTAAAATCTTTACCATACCTCTGGTTAAAAGCAGGCAAAGCTAAAGCTCACAGATTCAGATGTGACTAATGACTGGGTTATGTTCTCTTCAATCTGTAGGGATCAGTGGGGAGCCTAGAACTGAAGCCACTTTCGTGGGACTTATGCCTTCGCAGACTTCACCATGATCCAATGTAACATGGCACATGTTTTTTTTTTTTTTTTTTTTTTTAATTTTATTTTGGACTATTATATGGAGGCTGAGGACACCATGAAAGTTTGGTTACACTTTCACCTCTATGAGAACAAATGCCATTATCAGGAAAAGGAGAACATGTTCTTCCTTAGCTCTCGGTAGATTTTTAAGCTCCTGGAGGGTTGGGCACCTGCAGCATTTTAGGACTGTATTCTTCCTTCTTCTGGCCCCATTTCTTGTCCAGCAAGAGAGACAGCAGAGGACACTGGTTAAGAACTCAGACACTGGAGTCAGACTATCCTGGATTCAATGCCTTCTCTGCCATTTAACTGGTTTATGATCTTAGGCAAGATACTTAATGTCTCTAACCCTCAGTTTCCATATCAGTAAGGTGAGGGTAATGGCATCTACTCGATTTAACTATCAGGATTAGATGTGTGGTAATTCCTGTAAAGCATACAGCGCAGAGCTAGACACAGCAGTGCCCAGAACATCAACTTCTGAGGTTGTCATCAGCTCACCACTGACGTAAGGTGAAGAGCTTCACCTCACTCATCCGACTTGTTCCTGACAATGTTGAAGTGTTCACATCCCCAGCAATATGCATTATGAAGAAGGCAAAACTCTGTTTTGTCTTTTTGCCTTCTATTTCTTCTCCCTTCTCTGCCCCTTTTAGAGGTACTCTGATGTGAGAGGAGGGCTCATACTCACTCTGGGTCTCTGGCACCACCCCCTCTGCCTACCCTTTTCTTCTTTTTTAGCCCTTAGGCGCCTGTCTCAGAGGATACAGGTTCCTCTACAGGTTGGATCTAGCTTCAGAAGTATTTTCTTTGATTGGCAGTTTTTCATTTTTTGAAAAAAAATTATTAAGTTTTAACAATCAGGAAATTTCACATAAAATCCCCCAAATGGTATATGTCTTTGTACCTATCCTTTTTAATGGCAGCCACCAGCTGTCCTCTTCAGGGAGGTAAGTGCTGCCAGAGTTCACCGTAGTCTCCACCCATCCCTAAAGCCTTACACCTAATTTGCCTTATTAATTGCATTCTTGCCTGGGATTTATGGTCATTTGCTTTTGTAACCTAACAAATTTAAATCCCAGAGGGAGTAAGTGGTAGAGTGGCTTAATGAAATACATAACTTTTCCATGTTTGCCGTATGTTAAACATCAATATACATGAACCACATTTTTTATGTTCAGTTAAGATGATGAACAACATTTCAGGCTGGTGCACTGCCAATGTAGACTTGGGAGTATTACTATCTTTTTCTATATCAGTATTTGGGTGATATATGAAAATTTGTATAACATTTGCTTCTTCTATGTAAAATGTTATAAAATGAGTAGAAACAAAGTGCTACTGTTGATGCTATAAAGTTTGAAATTATTCAGTGCAATACTTGTTAGCTTATTCAGCTACTCATTGAGGTTTAAGCTGGAAACTTAAAGAGAATGTGTCCAATGTAGAAAAGAGATCATCAAAGACCAGGTCTACAAGAAGAAGTATATTTTCTAATATTTTAGTTTTCTGAAAATGGAAAAGCTCTTAGATCACAAAAGTTTATTGTTCCACCTTTCCAAATTCAAATCTGGTAGCAGTTTTCAGAAACATTGTATGCTTATAGTATATACTGCCTGTATTTTGTTTGTTTGTTTTTCAAAGTATTGTTAGAGACACAAAATCTTACCCAAAGGGAACAAATTTCATTGGCAGATTACTTTAGGGCCTGATATGGACCAGTAGAGGAGATTTTTGGGGAACACTTAATAGGCATCAAGCCCTCCTGAACTGTCACAGGAGTTCTGGAAGTAGGCATTGTTCCTATTCAGTAAGGAAGCACAGTGTCTCAGTTGGCCTAGGTGTATTTTCTGCCTCCCCACTGACTTGCTCCTGACTTTAGGCAAGGGACATGATTTATAAAGTCTCACTTTTATCACCCATATAATGGTTTGTTGTATTACGTTAGGTCAGGGGTGTCAAACTCATTTTCACGGGATGGGGGGGCATTAGCCTCATGGTTGCCTTCAAAGGGCTGAATGTAATTTTAGGACTATGTAAATGTAGCTACGCCTTAACTTGGGGCAAGAAGCTCTGTGCTGCCACCAGGAAGAAACGGGGTGCAGGGCTGGATAAAACAAGGTGGAGGGCCGGATACTGCCCTGGGCCTGGTGTTTGCTGCCTGTGCACTAGGTAATATGTGTAAGTGCAGTGAGTGCAATTTCTGGCACAGAATAAGCACTCAACAAATGTTGGCTATTGTTATTTAGAACAGGTCTTGAAATCCTTCATTCTGAATAGGGGCCTACTCTTCCTCCAGGCAGGACTGCTCCTGGCCTCCCAAAGGCAGGGGTGGGTACTTCCTGTGTTGAGCTGGGAATGTGGCTCCTTTCCCACTTCAAAGACCACCCTAGGAAATTGCTTGGAAATACAGGTGGGCTTTTTTTGCCGGCTCTGGCTGCCTTTATCACCCTAACCTTCTGTAAAGCTTGACTTTCTTCTACTGACTCTTCTTGCTTAAAATGAAATGAAACCCTGCTCTGGCACACTTCTCAGCTGCCTACCTGCTATTTCCACATAAAGTTCAAATGATTTCAGTGTTCTGGTGAACTTTTTAAGGTGAAAAAAGGGGAACTAATTGTCTTTAGTCTGGTCAGCATTGTTAATTAGAGTGACTGTGTAGTGTTCTATTAAATGAGAAGTTATTTTTAGATATGTGTGTTCATTAGTCCTCCTAAGCACCTCTTCCTTCAGATTTGTAAAAAAGCAGGTTAATTTATGGCTTGGTCAGAAGTCATTAACTCTTTATCTTCACCTTCTTTGGCAAAATCACTCATGGGGCTTCGGTGTTGCTAGAAAATGGGAGTGGGGGCAGGTGGACATTGCACTTGGGGAGCAAAGCTGCCTTTCTTCCTTGTAGTGAATTCTCTCCAATGATACCTCCCAAGGACACACTCTCGGCTGTGTGGAGATTTGCTCCAAATACTCTGACATTAGGGGCTTTTGAGCTTTATTATAGGATTCAGTTCTCAGAGCTACTGAGCCATTTTTAAAGCAGAGAGCTCTGCTGTCTGTCAGGGAGAGATTCGCCCTTCAGTCCACACTGGCAATTCTATCCCCAGGCTGTCTCTAATGTCTCATACTTTGAATTAAATTGAATTTAAAAATGCTTTTTATAAATTTTGAGGCAAGATTATAGCCAAGTAAATATATGTATATGATTATATATATGTGTGTATACATATGTACACATATATATGTCATATATGTACTTTAAAACATAGTTGACTTCAAAAAAACCGATATCTCCTGTCCGATTCCATTTATATAACTCTCAAAATGACAACATTATAGAGATGGAGACCAGATCAGTGGCTGCTAGGTGTTAGGGACGGGGTGTGACTATGAAGGGGTGGACAAGGGATACTTTGTGGTTCTGTATCTTGATGGTGGTGGTAGTTACATAAATCTTTACTCATAAGAAAATTTCTTGGGACTAAACACATGGACACAAAGAAAGTAAAAAAGAAAAACAATCCTAGCAAGATCATTATATGCTATAACATGTATTAAGTCAAATATGTATGATTACAAGAAATAAAGTAGAAAGCAAATAAAACACGTATTGCTAAGATTTAGAGTAGATGTATTAGCTGTAGCCTGGATAGGCAGTTAACACAGTCACTTAATTAAGTTCCATTTATACTCAATGTCAGTTATAATAGGTGCATGAAATCTTCTACTTCATTATAGTTTCAATACCTACTAATGAATAATAAGGCATTTGAATTCCCTACAACTATGTTTTGATTTCAGTACCTTGTATTCTGCTTTGGGCTTAGTCAATAATTTCATGTGGCTCATCCTAGGATCAAGGCATAAAAATCTTAAGTTAACAAAGGGTTATTTTTGCATTAGAGCAGAACAACTTTAATGCATGAATTTGTAAATGCTTGTTCCTGTTGTAGACATTAGCCTCTGTGTGGTCAGTCATCAATAACGTAGAATTTATGGGAAATATCTCTTTTTTTCTCTATCTCTTTATCACATTCATCCCACTTCAATAAGACTATTGACTCTGATTGATTTTTAGGAGTGTGGGGGTAACTGAGAAGATCACCTTTTCTCTCTGTTTCCGACTCGATTTTCTTGGAAACATTAACTCCTAACACACACCCAGTCTTGATGCATGGTGAGGAGTTTAAGCTTAGTTTGTGGACTCCTCCCACTTTGTGTATATTGTTCCCTCCCATGATCATCCGCATGAAACTCCCAGTGCCTTTGTGGAGCTGGAGTCCTATTCCTTGTGGAAAGTGCTCTGATAAGTAATGTAACAACATGTTAAATCATCTACAGGTAATTCCATTTTAGATGAGATTACCAGGAAAAAATAAAAGCAATATGTTGCAGTAATTATTTAAGTGATTTTTATATTTAAAATGCCAGCACATACATATGCCCAGGAAAATCTAAAAAATAACCCATTGACATTGGGAGGTAATTGGGGAGAATGTTGACTTAAAGAAATGAATTTCTAAAATAGAGTAGAATTTTTTGTCACTATGACTTTTGTCTTGATATTCTTTTAGGGATCACTTGGGATATTAATGTTAAATTTATATACAAGTATAAAAAATTCTACTTTTTGTCTATTTCTCAACCATGCCTCCTTAGTTAAGAAGAGAACATCTTTAAAAAAAAAAAAAAAAGAAGAGAACATCTATGCTTTGGGAAAATGCCACTCTGTTCTATAATGGGCTTATATGGTTATTGTTCAGAAAGAAAAATTAATACTGCTTTTCAATAAAAATAACAGATGGCTGATATATAAGCTGTATCATTATCAATAAAGGTTTTCTACATTTTTGGATTTCTATTTCTAAATTTTATTCCCAGGAGTAGAAAAGCAATCATATATTATTCTGCTCTAAAAGTAATTCTAAAGTCTGAAATCTAAAACTGTAGAAGAAAAAGGTTTCATCTATTCCCCCATTTTTATTTTTAAAAAATCCATGTCACAAAACAGAGTTCAGCAAATCTTTTTCTGTAAAGGGCCGGCCAGTAATTATTTTTGGCTTTGCAAGTCAGTTTCTGTTTTAACTACTCAACACTGCCCTTATAGGGAAAACAGCCCTAGATAATAGGGAAGCAAATGAGGGTGACTAGATTTAGCCAACAGGCCTCAGTTTGCTTGCCCTGTTATACACGCTATTAAGGCAATGCCAACCAAACAACAACCATTTGTTTTTGTTTTATTTTGTGGAGTAAGCCAGTGTTAAGAAGGAGCTTCACCTGCAAGCACTATTGAGATCTCAATATGTTGGCAGTAAGGAATGTTTAGGAGATTAATAATAAACCTGTAGAATCTGCAGTGACTGGTATGTAGAGTTGGCACGAGCTTCAGACAGGAAAATCAGGGTCTCTGGTACACAGGTAAAAGGAGAATAACTCCATTTAAGTGATATCAGTTGGTAAATGTCCACTGGTTCTCTCCCAAGGCTATGTGTGCAGAACAGAAGGTTAGCCACTAGCACGAGCCAAAGGCTGAGAGGTATTAGTCCAGTTACTCATTGCTGCTTCTTTAATACAAAGCTGGGTATCAAATGAGTATCTAAGTGGGTACCCTGGACAGTCAATTAGTGTATTAGATAAAGGAAAAAAAATATAATCCATTGTTCTTCCATTTAGACCAATCTAAATTGATTATCCTCACCTCCCATTTACCCTACCATGTGTCTCTCTTAAACCATAATTTCAGTAGTGAAAGTATTTATACATTTTTGCTGAGTTCAAGGATTTAATGTGCTGAACAATATATCATTCAAGGAGCTGACCAGCAATTTTCTGATTGATAATGGAAAAGTTAATGTATTATTAGCCTTCTTATTTTTGGCCTAAAATGAGCTAATAACTGGATTTATTTTCTTATGCTTATAAAGTGTGAAGGCAGAAGAGAAAGTGCAGAAGTTGAGGTCTATTTTTCAAGTTAATCACAGTATTGAAAAAAATGAATTAGATGGAAAGAAAAACCCAGTTTATACCATTTGTCTGATAAAATGGGCAATGGAATAACTAGCTTCTGAAACCTATAATTTTATTCTTTGGATAAATTTATTGCAGAAAGTTTTATCCATTAGTCCATGTTTTGTGCCTGTTAGTGTAACATTTGCTACTGTGGAGCCTAGGATTTTACTGAAACATCATTCCTCTGCACTTGCTGTCAGCCTCTCTGCCTGGATGCCCTCACACTGCCACAGCAGTCACCTTGGGCCTTGTAGCTCTGTGCCCGTGAGGCTCACACTCAGTCTGAGGGAGGGTGAGAGAAAAAAGGAAGCCTGGGTGGTACCCAGGAAGTGTGCTATTGCTTCTCACCCCACACGACAGGTCTGTGACATGCATTCTTAAGGGAAGGGTATCAACCCCCCATCACCCATCCCTGGGCTGTGGGGGGTAGGATCAGTGTTTGAGGGACACAGAATTCTGAGGCATTACAATGGCTGTGGCACCAAAGAGTCACGGTACACAGATATGCAGTATATCTGTGGCATCTCATTGTCAAGGAGGAACAATCAGGAAAAAAGTTTAAAAAGACTTCTTAGAGGAAGGATAATGAAAAGAGGGTTGAGAAACACTACTCTGTGAGGAAGAAGGATGGCTCCTTTTCCTTTTGCTTCTCAACTTTTTCAAAGCACCTGATTCGGTCTAGTGAACAATAGATGCTCACCCATTTGCTGGTGGGTGGTGTCCAAGTCCCAGAGGTCCTTTGGGTCTGCCTTGATGTGGGCAGGTAGACAGGCCTGGGTGACTCTCTTTTCCATCAAACCTAATCCCCAAAGCACTGGTCCATATATAGTGTCTGGTTCTGGTTCTCCAGATCCATGTGCTAATGAGCTGAAAAACTAGTCAAATGCTAGTCGCGGTGTTTTAAGCTACCACGTAGAATGGCATACGTAGAATTATTTATAAAAAGAGACTCTTGAAGATCTTGGGAGCATTTTTATGCTGGCCAGTTTTACTAACTTTAGAAGAAAGGATTGGGTTTTGCTTTTCCACCAAAAAACAATTTAAATGTAAGCTCTTTGCAAATGTCAACATTCCAAATGACAGTCCCCCTTCTCTGATACGGTATGGCTCTAAAGTGTGGGGGGCAGCAGGAAAGGGGAATGAAACACATTAGCTAGTCTTTCCTTGATCTCACCTTCTCCTGCTGCAGAGGTGATGAGTTTAAGTGAAAATTGAGTGCCCTGAAAGAGCCAGACATTTTCCTGATCCTGTCGCACTTGCTTATATCACCCCCAGCTCTCCATTTCTGGGGCAAAACAGCAGCTGTGCTGTGTGGACCTTGAGCAGATGAAGGTCCAATTAACAGAGTCTCAGAATGACATGTTCACACTCAGAAACCTCTTTGGAGACAGGCTGCATGGCAGTTACTGAAAGGATGTTCTTACCTCTGGGGCTGAGCTCTGTCCATCAGGAATTGATACAAAAAAACCCCACAAAACAATTGGTGAAATTTGGGAAAGACATCAGGGTCTAATGATCGCTTTTCTCTGCCATATATTTTTGCAGAGGAAAACCTTCTATAGAATGAGAGAAGATTGATTTAAGGTCAAGGAGATATTTATCAGGGCCAGGCACTGCTCCAAGAAGTAAAAAGCAGCCTGAGGGGGAAGGAGATGAGAAAGTAGAAGCCCAGTTGCAGTAAAAGGGCAGAAGCTGAGTGTGTCATAAGAAAGGCACGAGAAGTACTGTGGGTCATCAAAGGAAAATAGATCACGTCTGGAGGCTGCCTGGAAGAGGTGGCATATGAGGTAAGTCTGCAAGCATGGGTAGGATCTGAAGAAAGAATGGTGTGGTGCCTGTTCCAGGGGGCGGGGGATCTAATCAGAAGCTCAATGCTGGGAAAGCACCAGGTGTGTTAAGGAAACAAGCAGCTGCTTTGTAAACCAGCATGTTACAGGTGATGTTTGAGAGTGCCGTTTTCTCTAGGCAGGTACAGAAGCTGCCTTGTAAACATGGGGGAAGGAGGAGCAGAGCTAGCAAAAGCTGTGAGGTTAGATGGCTCTTTAAAAGGCCTGGAATAGAGTTCAAGGCCAGAGCAGCTCATTTTGCAGTGATCCCCATATGCATCTGAATTTTGAAGGGTTGTGTGAGCTGACCCCCTTCATTGCAGGACCAGATACCTCCATGTCTTTGTGAGAGTCCCAGCAATGGAGGGGCACAGAGCAGAGCCTCAGAGGAAAGGGCTCCTTTCTCTGTCATTCCTCAGAATTCGGTGGGTCTCTCTAAATCAAAGAGAAAGTCCTAGAGGAAATGTGTGACTCAGGTTGGATGGGCCCTAAGACACCACCCTGGAGGCCTCCAGTCTTGCTTGAGAAGTAAGACTCATCCCCTGGTTTTAATGAATACCATCATTAAGTCCTGACCTCTCCAGGCTTCCTTTTTCTGGTCTGGTGGACAGCGCTTTTCCCTTTCTTAGGTACGCAAGATCCAGTTGGGACCTAAAATGATCATATCTGTGAAAGCACTTTGAACATTTTTATTTCTGACGTAGTACGAGCTGGCATTTTGATTCATAGGTCATAGATTTTTTTATAAGCTCTTTGCTCCACTGATCTAAAACATAGAATCTGACCCTTTCGGGGGCCATCTTAAACTCAGAGAGCAATAGGATGTAAACATTAAAAGGGGCTTTAGGGCCATCTAGTTCTCCTCACCTGCTGAAAGGCAGCTCATCGTAGTGCTCAAGAGTGCAGATGCCAGAAATAGATGGAGTGGGTCTAAATCCCATCTCTGCTACATACTAGTTACATGACTTTGAGTAAGACTGTTTTAAAAAAATCTCTCTGTGCCTCAGTTTCCTCACCTGTAAAGTAGGGATGAAAAATGCTCTCAGCTCCTCTGTCTCATAGAGTTGTGGGAACTAACTGAACCAATGTGTGCAGAGCCCTGAGAATCTGCACACAGTGAGTACTATGAGCACTGTTGTGACTTGTTTAGCTGACTCACTTTTCAAATGATGGAACCGAGGCCTGGAGAGGCACAGAGACTTGCGTGAGGCATTTCTTTGCTTGGTTGTAGGGCCTGGACTAGAACATGTTTACATGACCCCAGGCTAATGTCTTTCCTTGTCCCCCGACTGTCCTCTGTTTATTAAGTCACCAGGATTTGCTTTTGATGAAAATATTAAAAATCTGCCAAAATCTTTCAATATCTTTAAGGGGAAAAAAAATCATGTATCTTCAGGGAGAAGAAAGAGCCCTGTGGAAAGAACTATGTAAAATCTGACCTTACATGTGGATTAACACCACATAAACTTCCTGACAGCCCTTCAGACTGAACCTCTCTCCATGGCTGCCATTTCTGATCCACCTGAGGCACTTACATCACACCTGCTGGTCTGAGTCTTTGGCATATCGAATGAAAATTACACAAGGTTCTCCCTGGGCTGTTGGAAGAAATAAATTGTAGATTGGTGCCTTGAGAGTAGAGTCTATATTTCTTCATAGTCGTATCCTAGGCAGTAAGCACAGCATCTAATAGGGGTTCAGTAACTGTCCATAGAATTGACATGGAACAAAATAGTGTTCTGCTTGTGACACTGGACAAAAATTCTGCTCAAGCGGAGTTCTTGTTGTTGACTAGAGACATTCACTTCTTATTGTTTTTACCTTGTCCTGGGACTCAAATAGGATATAGGGAGGAACTCATTTCTGGGTCCCTGTGGATAGCCTCCTGGCCTCTTGAGACCTCAGTTGATGTATCCATGCAAGGGGATAATAATATGCACAACATCCTGCAGATAAATTAGCACCTCTCTGCAAAATGCTTCACTAACAGAGTTGAGACATGCTGGGAGGGATGGGAGATGCTGGAAAACAATAAGAGCAGCAAAGCACCATCTAGCAGCATGCCCCTGGTCAGGTGAGGACACCAGTCTTGTGCAGCCTGGACACTGCACAACTGCAGGGAAGAGGGGCTTCACCCTCCCACTCCCTCAGGAAGGGCAGGTGGCTGAGGGGTCTAGGACTTGGAAGAAGCATATCCATGTCCTGCTTACCTATGCCCAGAAACAGTACAAAAACACTCTAGACTGCAGGTGAGGCCCACTCTAAGACAATGTAAATAAAGGAGATCTCACTCACACATGTAGACTACTTGGCATTCTGTGGTAACAGTTCATATTAATGGTAAAATAAGAGACAACACAGTGTGTGTGTGAGGTGGACTTTTTTCTCTTCTTAATGACAAAATATCTTGTCTTTCATAAAATGATAGTGTTGATAAATGGTAGCTAAAACAAAAATAAAAACCTCTTCATTGGGAAAAATGTTGGTGCTCCATGTTAAGCCCCATGATGAAAAAATACATATATAAGTTTACTGGTGAGTGAAATCCAAAAGTCTGGACCCACCTATGGAAATGACTTGGCTAGGCTTCCATGAACACAGAAACTAAGTAGCAGTGTCACTTTAACTGGAGCTGAAAGCTATTGAAATCTCTTTCAGAACCTGGAGTTCAAAGTCAAAGGCAGGACTTATGTTCTGACCCTAACTGGATAAGGAAAATATGTTAAGTAATACCATTTGTAGTAGTCATTGGTTATCTCCTGAACAGTGCTAGGAAGTTTAAATACCTTCTTTTTGTTTTAATTCTCATAACAATCCTGGGGGGTGGGGTGAGGTGGATGAATTATCCCCATTTAGAAATGAAGAAACTGAAGCTCAAAGATGTATTAGTTTGCCCAAAATTACCTAACAAGAAAGCTGCTGAGCTGAGATGTTAAAGCTGGTGCCACCTGTTCGTAATGAGGGCTTTCTACAAATAACAGCTAGCATTTATTCAGGTCTTACTGTGTTCCAGGTACCATGCCTAAACTCTTTATACCCATTATATTATTCAAACAATGTCATACCTCATGAGGTATATATTATTATTCCCATTCTGTAGAAAAGTAAATAGGCTAAGAAAGGCTAAATTATTTGTCTGGGGTTACAGCTAATGAAAGGCACAGTTGGGACCTGAATCAAACCTGTCTGACAGGAGCTGCGGTCCATGCACTCACTTCACCACGATACTAAGTGGCCACCCAACAGTTCAAGCTTCCTGGGAAAGGGATTGCGTCTCCTGGTATGTCTGGGCAATCTTGTAGCTCACCTTAGAAGAGAAGGTTCAGAAGAGAAGGGATCTCCTAAGGACTGATAAAGAGGCAAGGATGTATAATTAATGGAAAGGGGATCTCTGGATCCAGAAGATTGGTGAAGAGCAAGAATGTTTTCCTGCCTTAGCAGGAAACAGAGTTGCCTTGCAGTTGAATAAAAATAGGAAAAGTACTATTCTGTTTTTATTTTTTTATCCTTGTCCAAGGTCTTTTTTTTTTTTTCATTGCTTTTTAGAGAGAGAGAGGAAGGGAGAGAGAGAAACATCATGGCCCAGGATCATCTGTAACCCAGACTAGGGATCGAACTCACAACCCAGCTATGTGCCCTGACCAGAAATTGAATCCACAACCTTTATAGTTATGGGACGATGTTCCAACCAATTGAATCACACAGGCTGGGGCAGAAAAGTGCTATTCTTAAGGGCCCAAATAATCCATACAAACTAAAGAGCTATCTCAAAATGAAGTGAGAACAAAAAAGAGAGGCAAGAAGGTAAAAGAGTGGTATCTAGAAATCACAAGCATTTCCAAACAGGTGAGAAGCCCTTCGACCAATGTAAAAATGGTGGTGCAGTTTAGAAGCATGATGAGTGAAATCTAGACAAAAGAAATCTAGCATAGTACATATTACTCCATGTGGGGTCCATAGCTGGGAAGTGGCGCCACCATCTGACCCAAGCCTACTGAATCAGCTTCTCAAGAAGTAAGATCTCCGCTGTGGCTGGTGTGTGGCTCAGTAGATTGAATGCTGGCCTGTGAACCAAAAGGTCACTGGTTCAATTCCTAGTCAAGGCAAATGCCTGGGTTGCAGGCCAAGCCCCCAGGTAGGGGCATGTGAGAGGCAACCAATCGATGTATCTCTCACATGTTGGATGTTTCTCTCCGTTTCTCCCTCCTTTCCCATCTCTCTAAAAATAAATAAATAAAATCTTTAAAAAAAGAAAAAAGAAGTGAGATCTGGAAATTAGTTTCTTATGTATGCTAAAATTCAAGCAGCACTGCGACACTCTTCTTCTGGTTCCCAGTTCATGTGAGCCCTGGAAGTGCTCCAAGCTTTAGGGTACCATGCCACTCTGGGGTGCCAGGTGGTCAGTGCTGGAAACCTGAGTGCTCATCACTCCTCTGGCACCGAGGCCTGATGCTCTGGACCATGGCACTGCCCTGCCACTCTGTACCTACTCAACAACAGCCAGAGAAGTGTGTGCTGCAGGTTCCATAGGGGGCAGCCTTACACCCTCACTTGTGGAGACACCAATTGGAAGAGATGACAAGTCACATCTATTTCTGGAACATGAAGGAGAATCGATTTTGATTGTGAAAATTTCTCTACTCAAACCTTTTAGTAACACTTTCTCTTAAAAACGGGAGAGAGAAGTCTACTATAGGAGAGAGAACCCAATGGCTCTGTATTTCAAGCAAAAATAAAAGAGTTTTAAGGAAGAGTAAGAAGCTAAGGGCAAATGCTTAAATTTCTTGCTGAAAGAGGAAGAATGTTCATGTCCGTTTTGGAATGAATGAGTGTGTGACCTGTTGTGTTGCCCAAAGCTTCTACTTAATACATCTCAGGTACATTGCTTTCAATTTGTCACTGCCCCAGAGAGCACTCAAAGGGTGATCTGGCAGGATCTGGGGAGGTGATACTTACATCTAAATATCTTCCTCATCAAAATCCAAAATGCCCGAAATGCCTTTATTAGAGATGCATTGTTTATGGCTGTTTCATCCAGGTAGCTTTATTAACAAATATGACAAAAATATGATCTTTTGATGTTAAAACCCCCACAGGATAGCATTCTGGGGAGCTGGGGCATCTGGGAATGATGGGGAAGGATTCAGAAAGGGGAGGCATTATGCAGAAAGGAAAAGAATAACTTTCCTAAGATTTATGTTCTATGAACCCATCGCTCTCCCTAACACTTCTTTAAACCCCAGCTAATCAACCTAGATCCAGCTTACTTTGACAGGTTTGCCTTCTTAACATTCCTTTGGTCAGGAAGTCCTGATGTGAGAATGCAATCGGTCACATTGGCAGTAGTCTGTAGTTGAGAAAGGACAATTTCTTTTACCAGAGAGAGAGAGAGAGAGAGAGAGAGTGAGCGCCTTTGTGTCAACCAGCTGTCAACAGTGCTAGATCTTTTCCCTCCTTTCCTTCACCTGGTTACATGCAGCCAGGTCACATGCCAGACCCTGACACCTGTCTCTGGATGTTTCTCATCTCCTTTTCCAATTAGTGTCTCTACCACTGACCATTCCACATTCAGAACTGTGTTCTATGTGTCTTGAAGACTTTAGGAATCCCTTCTACAGTAAAATATCCCTGGGAGTGGTTATACTTTATTTTACTTTCCTTTATTTCCTTAATTATCAGTTAGTGCATTTTAGTTCATGGTCATTGAAAATAGGAAGGAGATTATTATGGGAGATTGTGGTATGATACCAAAATGTTTCTCTCTCAAGAATGATAGCTATGCAGACCTTATAGAGACATATAAAGGACAATGAAAATTATAGTGAAAAAAAAAAAAGGAACTTGCCAAGAAAAATACTGATGACAACTATATAATAAATTGTCTCAGGTAAAACATGAGCAGTGTTGTAAGAAGCCCCAGAATTTGTACATGGGGGTAACTTAAGGCTTTGTGTTTTTTAAAAGTTGCTAATTATTAAGATTTGATATTTACAGCATTTTCTACACTTCATTGTACAATTATGTATGTAATATGTTATAGATAATAGATATACAATATAAATATATATTTCATTAAATGAATTTAATTTATTTAAATGTAGCAGAGGATAAAATATGGAGTGATTCCTGAAGGAACTAAATTTTAAACCAAACTTTCAAAGAAGCAGACATTGGAAGAGAGGACTGGCATTTAGAGAAGGTGGCATAAGATCGTGGTGGGTGGAGTCACACACACGAGGCTCCAGACTGCTTGACTAAGCTCAAGTAGCTTATCAGGAAAGGATGAGACATTAAGTTCAAGCCAAATGGTGGGACCAGTTGATGGAGCAATCTGGAGTGGTAGCTTTGGGAGGTGGATATGGAGAATTCCCTGGAAGCTCATGAGCAGAAGGATGACTCAAAATGAGGAATGTGAGGGAAGAGCTGGAGAGGCAGCAAGGTCAGTGCTATCTCATGAGACAGAGGACTGGAAGAAAATAAAGCATCTGGTTGCTCTCAGATTACAGGATTAATCTGAGAAATGGACAGAAACAATGTCACCTCTCAGGGTTCTATTCTCAGTTCCCCTTATGCTCCTCTCATTAAGGCAACTTCTGGGACAAAGATGAGACACATCAGGATGATGGTTCTTTCTGGCTAAGGCTATGGAATGGGTCATGTGGCTCTTTCAAATAATTTTAGTCCCTCTTGCAAGAAGGGGCTCATACTCCCTTCAGCACATCTATTGAGAGGAACCACAAGCAAAGCTGTCATGTCCAGGAAGCTGAAAATCTCTTTGCCTGTGGTAGAAAATAGCAAATGCATCTATCTACTGGGCTGGTGGCTGGCTCTGGTTTTGAAACCTATAATGATCATTTTTGAAAAAAATTCCAGGTTGAGATAAAGAGCTAAAATCTCAAAATGGTTCTTCAAATGAGTGGGCAAATGTTTTAAGTATTCAGTTTCAAAAGGTCCCCTCTCCCCAATCTTTCTTTGGGAACAGAGAAGCAAAGACAGCAAACTAATTTTAATCTGACTTAACTCAGTCAGTTCAGAGGGACAGGCCACATTTGTGTTTGAAGGGGGAAAAAATAGAGCCCCAGATGTTTCATGGAGACAGGAAAACTTCCATTTTCTTTTTAGTCTTAGAGACCACACTCTCAGGAAAATGACTAAAGCCTGGGAAATTATGAATATCAGATTAACTGAATAAGGAAACCACTACATGGCTATAACTTTCTGCCATTTTTTTCCTATTTAAAGGACAGGAAATCTTTTATACATTGGGGTTTGCAATTGATTCCAAGAGTATATTATGCTAATAGATAGTAGCTTTACAAAATAAAAAGACATTTGGTTTTCTATTCTGAATTTCAGGCATGTGAGTGTATTGCCACCGTTATATCATACTTATTCACTTTGATGAAAGAAAAGAAGATTGAACATTAAAAGCTGAAGGTCATCCATACAGTTGTCCCAATAGCAATCTGTGTACCTTTAACCCTGCGGAGAAAAAGTAATTACCCTTTGGCTTCTAGTGACCTCAACTAACCTTTGTTGAAGGGCCAGAGAAAATAAAGGCTGACCATCAGCCTGCCCTGGATGCCTTGGGCTTAACCTGCTGTGTGAATGAAGAACAACCCAACAATAGGATGAGAGGGTGTTGCCATGGAAATAGCCCTAGACAAAGGAGCAAAAATCAGAAATTTATCACAATTAATTGTTTTATTAAGAACCTCCTATCTTTTGTATTATTCCCTGGGGAGCGGGGAAAACATGCTCTCATTTAGATCTTATGAGAGAGAAAAATTCTGCTTGAATAAATGAAGCAGCCCAGATAGTAAAACCATGTAAGTTGTGTCTAGAACTAGACAGCCTTTTGAGAGACAGAAGGATCTGCATCTCCATATAATCTATGAAGAGGCAAACACAAACAGCCAGGAGAAGGGCCTGAAAACCTCACGCTACCAGGCAAATCTACTGAGGTGCGAGTTTGGGCATCCATCTTTTAGTATTTTCAGAAGACTGTTGCCTGTGCTTCTCTGCCTTGGTAAGGTCTAGAAAGTACAGGGAATCATATTAAACAGTGTATCAGTGAGCAGAAATGCAATGTCACATTTTGTTGTCCTTTAACTTCTCTGGTGAATAGGATTCAAGTTCTACTTTAAGAGAAGCTCATTTAGATTAGAAAACAGAAACCTGCTGTCCAGTTATGTTCAGATTAGACTACGCTCATCCAAGGTGCTCTGGCTGCTATAAACTAATGGAAGGAAAAAGAAATAAAGTGCATAAGAAAGAGTTCTTTTATGGAAAGCCTACAAGTTATCTCTTAGGTATAAGCAGACATATTTAGAAGTAATAATATTTATTTTTAACAGTAGAAGGCTTTAATTTATATTAATTTTATTTTATACTAATGCAAGGATGAAATTAGACTTTAGGAAGTAAATGTGTAGATGTTTTTATGAGTTCTTTCATTTATTTTTCTGAAGTGGATGAATGAATTGTTAAGTAAATGAGAACTTTATCTTTTTTTTTTGGTGGATACTAGAATAGCAATGTGAAGCACTAACTTGTATTTCCTAAATAGTGAGTTATTTATGTTAATCAGTTTTTAAAATAAGTTGAGGTACTAAAACAAAGCAGGTGGTTAAGCTCAGATATTGATTTTCTCTTTAATGGGTATTGCATCAGTGAAATTGCAACCACCAATGAAAAAGAATAAGCCATAGCAGGTGTTTACTGAAGACCCTGTTCACAATGAGAAGATTTGCTTTTTGTCATAGCACAAGATGCCAACCTGAGTTTCATTTATGCATTTTAACTCCAGATGTTTGGAGAAAATTTATCTCATATTAGGGAAAGGATTTTTGGCTTTCATTAGAACTTGGAAAGTTATGTTTCATAGATAAAAACTTTTTAAACAAAAGAATGCTGTTGGCATTCTGTTAACTAACAATGAAATCTAGTTCTTGGGCCTCTTGTTTATTCATTTCCTGCCTGCAGTTAGTTTATCACTCATTTTGTGTGTTTCTCCTATTGTTAGTAATAGGATTCTCTGTTTGCTAACATGCCAGGTACCTGTAGTCATAAAACCTATCTCAAATAATGTAACAGATGCAGCTAGACTCATTAAACACTATCTGTGGGCTCTGGCATGCTTTTAATCTTTTTCTCCACTACAGATAACAGTTTTTCATAAGTGGCAGCAACACATCTCTAAAAAAAAACCTGCAGAAATACCTTATAGTTCAGGAGCACCTTGCTTGTGATCATACTTCTTCATTTCCATGTGCTTTAGTTTTGGTGAGCCCATACCTGCTTGTAGGGTGCTAAGAATGTGCCTTCTGGCTGAGGGACCTTCAGGATCGAGCTTGGTCTTCATGGTCCACACTATATTTGGACCATCTCCAGGTCTTCTGTGTTTATTAATTCTCAGTTGGACAGCTTCTCTGAGGCAGCAGAACCAAAAGTGATGATGGCAATGGGTTTCTGCCGTTTTACCTGTCTGGGCCAATAGAAGAGTGGCAGGGAGAATGACATCAAAATCAAAATGTAAAAAACAAGACTCATCTGTCCATAAGTGGAGGTAGCAGATTGGTCTTCTCTCATCAAAATGCATATGCATAGTTTCTGCTGGTTTCTTACAGTTACTGACTGAAAGATATTTCACTACATATAGTTTACTTGTGAACTGCATTTTTATTACTCTAGTTTTGTTTAGAGGAAAGACATTGTATGCATTTTTTTAGCTAATAGAGAAATATTCCCAAAATAATTTTGCAGGGAGTAGGGTAGATCAATCCCTCAATGACTAGATATTTAAATGAAGACATGAAAATATTTAATCATTTATAACAAATAGTGCTTCAACTTAACTGCTCTTCAATAACTCCCATAAAAATATATTAAATTATGAAGAGTCATTTAAAAAATGAAGACTGCTGAGAATAGCTCTATATTTTTCTAGTTATCTACTTTTTACTTCTAATCCTTAATCTTATGTATGCATGCTTAACTACTAAATAAACATACAAACTATGCAAATGTAAATAAGGAGCTAAATACAATATTTTAGAAACAAAAAAATAATCATGTACCAAATGAATGAAAAAAATTAAAAAATAAATATACATGGAAAAATGCTAAAAATTGCCCTCTGGTACACTTTAAATGTGAGTATTTAAAAACCAACATGGAATTTTGTTAAAAGAATTTAAGATAATTTTATAGGGTTGACATACATATTTAAAAACAATATGACATTTTTGTCAAGAGAGTTTAACATACTTTGCATAAGGTAAACATACGTATTTTTAAAACAACATGGCATTTATAAGGTGAGTTTATAGTAATGCTGAGTTGAATGGAGACTTTCAACTGAAGGGGGGAAAGGCTGTTTTAATAGCTTATGGGGGTTAACACTACTAGTTACAAATACAGTGTACATTAATGGTGTGGCATTATTTTCCCATACTCAGTATTTAAAATGTCTTTCTGTAGATTATGAGCAGTGCAATGAATCTCATAGAATAGGATATTTTAGGGGAATGCCTGACTGTTTCATGAACCCTGGAGTTGGCTTAAAGGATGTGAAGCGTTATAAAAAATTATACAGCATCAGTGTTCTTCATAAGAGGATCTAATTCAGTCCTTCTTTAACAGACTGATGTGAACATAAAGCTGTCAAGCTTCCTGTAGTTTCGAGCACAATGTAGAACAAGGTAACTTACAAAAATAAATTTAGATCTATTTAAATGAATCTCAAAAAAGCAAAGATATTCAAAAGAGATGGTCAAATTTGCCTTTCACAAAGTCTGACAGAGTTCACCTGATTTTGAAGCAGAAAGTAGGAATTTTTGACATTTAAAAATATATATTATGTCATTGTAAAGCTAATGATTGATTAGCCCAGTTTAAAGTCACAACCACCAGAATTCAATATACAATAGTACCACATATCCAGCTGTGAAGTAGCTGGATTTGGTGCTATTTGCACCTTCATACCACAAGCACATAACTACAGTTAATATCTAAGCTTTGAACAAGAGTCTCAGTTACCTTAAAAGTTACCTTCAAGATTAAATACCTTTAAATGCTGCAGCACCCTGGATTTTCAGTTAAGCAAACTATAGTTCCAGCAGAAACTCCTGAGGTGTAGAGTAGTTCTCGTCTGTAAGCCCTTCCCGCGGGTCTTCTTATGAAGCGGTGCTGGAACATTTTTTTAATCCTGTTGATAATTTGACTCTCTGTCACCTAGTGCTTGTCAACCCATCACTAGCCTCTCTTAGGGTGGAGATGACTGGAAGGTTGACGGACTGCAGGCCATACATCATTTTCTCCTTCTCACTGTGCCTTAATATGAACATGGCATCATGACTGAGGTAAGGAGGGAGAGCTGAGCCATCAGATATTCCACAAATTGCAGGCTTTCCCTATGTCCTGCAGTGCTGGAGAAAGGGGTTACTACCGCAGGGAAAAAAAAAATCTGGTCGCACTGTAGAAATAATCTCCGCAGTTTGGCTTGCCCCCCCAACCTCCCTGTGTTTTCTTTCTCTCACTCTCTTCCTCTGTCTCTCCCTCTCTCTCTCTCGCTCTCTGTGTGAGGCCCCAGCTGATTCAGGCTGCATCCATCCATACATAAATCATTCCCCTTATTCTATTGGTTACATGGTACATGGCAAGTATTGATTTTTTCCGTTGCCTCATTGCTGGAGAACACTTGGTTTTTGTGAGACAGAAAAAGGAAAAAAAAAAAAAAAAAAAACCAAAAAACCCTAACCCACACAAAAATATCCTTACTAGAGTTTTGTCTAGAATAAAAATAATCAAGTAGATTTATAACATGCTAAGGATAAGAGTGTTTGAGAAAGAGACCACTTTTGGGAGATCCTTTACTGTCTCTTAGTATACCCTGTCTCAAAATAAGAAAGAATCGTTCGCAGCTCTGAAGAGCTGTAGGCTCAGGAAGTAGAAATGATATACAGTGAGAGAGATGCTCTCTAATTGTCCAGGGCAAGGAGATACTGCTCACTCCAGAAAAAAGAGAAAGTTTAGTTAAAATACAACTTGCTCAAAAAACTGGAATAAGGAAGCAAAGATAATACTTCATGGCTGAATAACATGTACAGGACAGAAAGAAAGAAATCTTTATCTACGTTCATTTTGTGTGATGATAAAATGTGCAAGTGTGCCTTGTTCGTGTGAAGTATAAATACAGAACGTGCCTCAGCTGTTAAGATATTGTGGCTTTTAATACTCAGAGACAGGACACAGCAAAAAGTGAACAGTGTTATTTTAGGATTCTGATATTTGAGCATCAGAGATAGAACACTCTTCAGAACCTACTTTAAAACACACAAGAGTCTTAATATATGACTTGTCACAAAGACCAATTTGTTTTAAAGTGGTAGTGGCTCTTGGGCTCTATCCAAAGGAGTTCTATTCCTGAAATATCAAAATGACTTCTTTATGAGGTAATACTATTCAAAGGATGGTCCCAATATACAAGAAGATTGTTACAATGAGTAAATTATTATAAGAAGGTTATAGTGCAAATATAAGACACAAAAAGACTGTTAAAAACCCTTTAAAATCTTTGTTTGACCCTATGTGGCAATTGCTTATCAATCTAACAAAGGGTGAAGTTTGGGAACAAAAACAATGCAACATGTTATATGGGTGACAGGATATTTTCATTTGGGCTCTACACAGAGCCATCAACTAACAAATTTACCACACACAAATTGCAGATGAGGAGTGTAATGGCTTCTTTAACCACTTTATGGCTGAAAGACTTTCTTTTAGCCCAAAATATATACATTAAAAGAATCTATTAGGTTAAACTGTCACCAACCTCAGAGTCAGACTAGGATTTCTCATCTTTTGCCTCGCAAAAACTGTGCTGGGGAATTTTTTGTCCTTTTCCTCCATCAACTTATGTTGTGGCCCTTGGTCCTTGGTCCGTATTAGTAATAGGGTCTGTCCAACAAAGATTCTGTGGTGTGGAGCTGCAAGGGGCATGTCCATGTGGAGTTTGGCAAGCCCATCTGGATGTTTGGCACTTCTGGGCACAGAGTAGTACTTCTTTCTCTTCTTATTATTAAGATCCTTTTATTGAAAGACTCTGAGCACCTCTTTTTTGCATGAAGTATTGGTTGATTTAAATTGCCACTTCAAGGGGAATTCTGTGAAGACCCAGGAGGAGGCCTGCATGGAAGTTTGTCCAAATTAATGTTTTGTCATTTAGTTTTGTTTATGTGGTAGGTACAGTTTTGGGCTCCAGTCCAGTTGCATGTTGTCTCAATAATCTTACATCCATTTCCTGGGGATAGTGAGAGGCCTCTCTACCTGCCCATGTGGTGAATGAGTCCATAAAGGACTTTGAGCATTTGGGTTTAAAAGGGAAATAGACAAGAACACAGCAGCAAAAGCTGTAGGAAACCCTTTGAACCTGACCTCTTCCTTTTCTCTGCCTCATTCTTTCCTGACTCAACATCTTGAGCAAATGTTTATTGACCATGTACTCAGGACTGTTGATTTAATGGGGTGAGGGGAAGTTGCAAAGCTGAATGCTGGTACCCTCTCCCAGCACAGGGAGCTTGCTGAACAAGCTCAATTGTCCACGCTGCTGTCCAAGCTGAGGAGTGTCACATGGTGAGGCTTCAGCCATGTTGATCCTTCATGCTCTAAAAAACCATATGATTTCATTAAGTAATGAATACCCACAGAACTCTTTGTTTTAATGTTTTATCATCATGAGCTGTATATAGATGTTGAGTGACCCGCTCAGAGCCTGTGCACAGTACACACTCAGCAGGCCTTCATTACTGTTAGTTTGAGACAATGTGGCACCCAGGGAAATTGACAATCCGGCAATTATTGTGTGGTGACAAGGTTACATGATTATTTCATGTAATTCTCACAACAACCTGTTTTTAAATAAAACATATTTTTATGCCCATTTAAAAGATGAAAACATTGAGGTGGGGAGAGGTCAGGTAACTTGCCCAAGGCTGTCCAGCTAATAAATGGGGAAATTGGGTTTTGGGTTTCTATTGCTCTTAACTGTTGCCCAGCGGGGAGTAGACCTGGCAGCTGCCAGGGGCCCTCTATTTCCAGTTGGGAGTCTTGAGAGAGGACATCACTATGGAAATGGCTTCTTTACTGTCCCTGAACTATGTTGTAACCCATAATTTTTGCACCCTCTGGGTTTACTTTGGTTCACTATTAAAAAAAATAGAAGAAACACATTTTAAACCTATTAATGGATATTGCTATTGGAAGGTATTTTTTGTGAACCCTTTTGATGAGAACATAACTTTTGGGAAAGAGAACATTTACCCATTAAATTATCTGTTAGGACAGGAGGTCTGGATTTTCATGAATGGTGCACACCCAAGATAAGGTTCGCAGTGGAAGTGACAGTGACAGGCCCTAGCAAATGAGGATTTCAGGCAGGACCCAAACACTGCCTTTGAGAACAAGTGATTTTCCATGGCAAGTGGTGAGTATGCTCAGTTGAATTCATGGGCTTTGTTTTAATTAAATTTATTAAGGTGACATTGGTTAATAACATTATATAGACTTCCCTTGTACAACATTATAATTCTATATCTATGTATTCCATTGTGTGCTTGCCATCAAAAATCTAGTTTCCATCTGTGACCACATACTTGACTGCCTTGACCCAGGGGGTTGGGATCTTCACCAACCCCTTAGCCCTGGTAACCACCTTCTGTTGGTCTATATCTATGAGTTTGTTTTTGTTTTGCTTTGTTTGTTTATTACTTTGTTGTTTTACCTTCCACATATGAGTAAAATCAGAGGTATTTGTCCTTTTTCATCTAACTTATTTCACTTCCCATAATACCCTTGAATTCATTGGTGTTTAAGGAAACCAAAACATCACTTTCTTATTTCTCTTCTACTCAAACACTGCCAGGTGAGACAATAAAAATAGTGAGTGGAATTTACCTGAGATAGTCACCTGTAACATTATTTCCTGACCTTCTCAAAAAATTGAGCTAAGGACAGGTATTGTTGGGGAGGGGCTGATGATCTTGTTTGCCATCAACCCCTTAGGGGCAGAAGCCAGTTCAAACCCATCCTAGAGGGATTGAGTGAGATTTTCCTGCCTGATCCCCTCCTTCTCAGTGCTTTTGCTCATTTAAAACAACAACAACAACAACAAAAACATTCATACAAGTATTTAGGGCAAGAAGGTATTTTAAAATGTAAAAAATAATAACAGCAACAGTAACATAGTCAATATATCATCAGGCATACACTTTCCTTTAAATCTGTCATTGTTTTTGATCTTCTTTGTGCCCATCTGACTGAAATATTGGCCAGTCACAAAACCTTCCAGATCTGGAAGGTACATGATGTCCATGATGCCAGCGGCAGCCTGTAATCACACCCAGGCAAAACCTGCTTCCTGCCATCTGCCTGCCCCCAGCCTGCAGCAGCAGTGGACTTGTCCCAGCAAACCAGGGCTGTCTAAGTGATCAGCACTCGTTTCATGGCTTGGGCAGAAAAATAAGAGAAGTGTGGGTGGCCTGTCAGGGAGGCAGCCCAATCTATATCCTGTGTTTTAAAACTGGACAGGTTCGAACTAGGGAATGGTTATTTTACTTGATCTTACTGCTTAGCAACAAAGACTGTAGAGGATGGTACTCTAAGGGTTGTCAAGTAACTGGCTGTGACAATTAGCAAAGAGCTGGCCAACTAATCTGCATACCCTTTAACCCTGTCCAGCTGAACAAGGGACTGTGGACAGCTCACAGACAATAGGCATGCATCTAATATTTTATTTAAGAACTGACAGAAGCCACAGCTGTATGGGTCCTGTGGACAGGTGGATTTAACTGTTATGATTTGGACATTCGGCTGTCCAGGATCTGCTGCCCTGAAAGGGTTGTTGAAATAGGGGAGATACCAAAAATAATTTCTACCAGAAGGCTACCCTGTGGAGCTCCTGGGGAAAATATTTCTTGAACACAAAGTGCAAGGTTTTGTTGGAAGTGAAGAACCCGCAAAGACTATCATTTGAGAAAGGCAAAACAAAATCTGCTGCCTCACAGTTTTGTATTGATAAATGCTGAGTTGACTTGGATGTAGAATCTACCATATATATTCAGTTGGCCAAAAAGTTCAATCAGTTTTTTTCTGCACAAAGGCTCTAGTGGTGTTTAGCTGTCTTTAATTTCATTAGAAACAATTCTGTTAGATTGTTTTGTGACAGCTGTCATATCAGTGTGCATTTTAAAAAACTTATCAAAATCAGTGAATTTTTGTGTAGCCATTTTAATATTGAAGATGGAAGAAGATATGCAACATTTTTGGTGTATTATGCTTTATTATTTCAAGAAAGGTAAAAATGCAAGAAACACAAGAAAAGATTTGTGCAGTGTATGAAAAGGTACTGTGACTGATAGAATGTGTCAAAAATGGTTTGTGGAGTTTCTTGGTACTATTGACATTTTGACCAAATAATTCTTTGCTGTGAGGCTGTCTTATGCATTGGAAGATGTTTATCAGCACCCCTGGCCTCTGCCCACTAGAAACCAATAGTGGGAGATAGCCAATATACTAAAAAATATCCAAATCAATAAAATTATTGGTGAAATTGAAAAATGTGTCTTTTATTTTATTTTATTTGGCCAACCCAATACAATAGATTAGAACTTTCAAGCACTATTAAATGCAGACAAGTATTTAGCACCATTAGGATTATATTTAGATAATCTTATTCTAAACAACCCTATTATAAACCAGGATTACTTACCAAGTAATTTCTGTTTTGTACTCTGAGGTGGGGAAAAAACAAATAAGAGCTATTTTTTGCATATATTATTCACATGCATGTCTTTAGGACTTCTACTTACATATATATCTGAAAATACTTTCCCTTGTCTCTGTGAACCCCCAAATCATTTAAGTTTCAACTTGTGGGCTTACTCAATTTCCACATACAAACAGCTGTGGAAGATGAGTCTGTTGCACACTGCAATGTCTAGAACTGAAAGCACAACCCTTCCCCTTTCTGCCTCCACAAGGCCCAGTGTAGGCATCTGAGAGAACCTATTTATAGAAAGTAGAATCAAGAAACCCATCTTTCAAAGCCAAATATGCCAGAATCTCCACAACTATGCCATAAGGGCTCATACTGTAAAGCTGGCTTCTGTTTCAGTTGTGTTGATATTGTGTGAGACATCTTTGGGACTCTTCAGAATCAGTTTACCATCACATAATGGAGCCCATCATCTTACTTTACAATCACCTTTTTTTTTTGGACCAATCAAATATTCTAGCACCTAGAATAGTGTCTGGCACACCATCACTGTCAAGAAGTATTTGTTGAATGAATGAGTGAATGAATTCAGTCTCATCCACCTATCATATTAATCAGAAATCTCTAAGTGAACTTGACCGATTCAAAAATTCAAATTCACACCCACCAGATGAAGCTTTGCCATTTCTGAGATTATTCAAAGGAATAGAGTGTTCCCAAGGAGGCACTTCATTCTTTTATTCATTGAACAAATGTTTATACGGTATCTTCCTTGAGCAGATAATTAATATTTTAGTCCTGGGCTATAGTGGTGAACCAGGCAGATGTGCTCATAACTTTCAGCAAGAAGAGACAGAAAATAAACAAGTTTATAATAACATTTAAAGTAATAATACATACCATGGGATAAATAAATAAAGTGGAGAGGAGGGAAGAGTAAAGCCATGAGAGGAGAAATGCCTCTAAGGAGGTAGCATTTGAGCAGAGACCTGCATGGGTGAGGGAGCAGGACTTGTGACATCTGGGGAGATCTTTAAGGGGAAGGAATGGCAAGTGCAAAGCCCACAAGGAGGGGAGTTATGTAACTATTATAATAAAAAACCATTAACATAGGCAACATAAGTCTAGCATTTTTGGAGTAATTGCAGAGACCCTAGATGTACTTACTTTGTAGAAGAAAAACAGTTACAGCATGCATATGTTTCAGGAAACATTACTCCAATCCTAGGACCACTATGTTTGTTACTGAATAACTTCAGTAAGTATTCTGCATCTTTCTCTTGTGAGATAATCTCCGAGATGCCAAAAGTCCTTTGAAAGCATGTAATGCTTACAGGGTGCTTGAGATGTATGCATCATGACACATGTCCTCCATAACCTGGTGCAGGCATTGTTTGTGGGTTTTTCATTCTTCCCTAGTAGATTGAACCCTAGGGGCATGGACTTTACCTCTGTATACTGCCCACTCACCAATGTGGGTCTTCCTCACAAGAGATGCTCAATAGATATGTGTTTTAAAAGTACATAAATATAATAAAATACAAAATTTTTAGCACATATCCAAGCTATTCCCTGCCCCATTCACAGACTCCCCCCAAGTGCACCCACAGCAAGTGGTTGCTATCTCCTCAGAACCCAGTTTGGAGGATTCCACTTGATCCAGAACCAGTTTTTTTATTGTGTGTGTCTCTCTCTCTTCAGGACATCCTACACCAGGCTGGGAAATGAATTGCTCTGCATTCTGTGGCTTGGTCATTCCCTTCTCTTAGAATGTTCTTATGGATAAGCATTTCATTGTGTTTTGTATTGTCCCAGGTAACAAAAGAGGGAAAACATGACCCCACTTACCAGAACAGTGCAATAGCAGAGTTTGACAACCTGAAGTTTGTTTAAAATACTGTGCTTTAATGGATAAATGACATCTCAGGTGAAAAAGATTGTCAGAAATGGTGTGTTAAGTGCCAAAATGTGATCAGACAGTCCCTGTAAATCCTAATGTCTCTGGGATTTCACACAATTTTCCAACCCTCTGCATTCTAGAGCTACTGGTTTTCCTTTACATTTATAAATATACTGGTGATTTTGATGATAAAATCCCTTTTAATCAATTTTGAAAAATAATTCAAATATCACATATTTTTCATTAGTACACAAATCTCTGGGTATTACCTATTTATCATAAAGTTAATAACCCGACATGAATAATAGCTGCCATTTATTAAACTCCTACTATGTGCCAACCACTTTATATTTTTCACCTTTAATCTCTATATGAAAGATGGTTTTACCTTTATTTTAAAGATGTGGAAACTGAGGCTCAGAAAAGCTCAATAATTTAGTCATCTGGTGAGTATCAGAGCTGGGATTCAAAACAAATCTGCTGAGTTCTGAAGTCCATGTTTTTTTTTTTTTTTTTTCTCTAGTTTGTCTCAAACATCTCATTTATTTTCTTAGTAAAAAATCTTGGGGTGGGGCCAGTATGAGAATAATGAAAGCCTCTGACCTTAATAGAGAAAGAATTCTTTGACTTTACAACATTTATTCAGCAAAACATTTATTGAGATACCTACTCTTTGTCACACATCCTGTGCTAGCTGCTGATGAAACAGCATTAATCACGTAGAGTATCTTCCTAAAAGGATTGCAAAAGTAGCTGGGAGGACAGAGGAATGCACAGCCAATGAAAACCCAGCTGGGATGAGGATTTTGGTAGAGCTACAAACCCAGGGCTCAAAGACACAGAGGAAGAGTTTTGTTGGGACGATGGCAGTTGAGGAAGGTTGTTCCATGAATGCCTTGAGGGATGAGAAACATCCACTGAGCAGGGAAAGCCTGGAAGAATATTCTAGTCAGCATGACCGTAAGAATGGCAGAGTGGGTAAGTGTGGTGGGATTGAGAGATGGGATGTATCACAAAAAGTGGTGCCCTGAGAACTCAAACTAAATTGAGTATTTGGTACTTTTTCCCAACATTTTTGGCTTTTCCTTGGTCTTTATTATTTTCCTGATTATTAGAATTATGCATGTTTGTGGTAGAAACTATGGAAAGTACAACCTAGTATAATGAACCAGAAGACCAAAATATCACCCTTGTCTGGTACTGCTAACATATCCTTGCTTTTTTTCTTTACATATGGGAGATAATTTTGACCATAAAACTTTGCAGAAGGATTTCTTGCTTAACTTGTGATTATGAAGCTCTATGCTAATATCACAATAAGTGTGTTGTAGGTATGTCTTGGGTGCTTGCCCATTCCATGTCCCTATCTTTGGCATTGCCTTGTATCCAGACCTACTGAGTAATAATAGATAGGCCTCACCAGTTCTATGTCTATGGAATACCCTTTTGCCCAATGGGAATACCTAGTTGAACCATATATAGACACCCGACCCAAGCTGGGCCTATTGTATCTTCTCCCAAGAAGTTTGGGAATAAGGCCCTGAAAGACTGAGTCAGTATGATGTCAATGGATTCTGGAGCCAGAATTGGCACCAAGGCCAATTAAAGTCACATGTAAACTGAAGTTATAAAAGAGAAGTGGACATGGTTTCCTTCAGAAGAAAGAGTGCAGGAGGTATGCAGAGGACCAGAGAAAATAGACCATGTGGACCAGAGAGAGGTGGAGATGGAGAGAAGAGCTACCTACTCATTTTCTTATTCCCATGAGACCTAGCTTTACTTCCTGTACTTCATTTCAGTAAGATTCCCCATAAGTTTTCCTTGGGAAATCATTTGAATGGAGAACCATTCCTTTAAACCACAATGTTCTTAACTGGAACAATTTATTTAACTTTTAGGGGTTTTTTTCCAGCTTTTGCTTTTAGTGTTTTGAAAAAAAATGTATATGCTTTAAATTTTATTAAGTATTTTTTATTGATTATGCTATTACAGTTTTCCCAATTTTTACCCCCTTTACCCCCCATCCACCCTGTCCCCCCCAAACCTCCATCATTCCCCTTTAGTTCGTGTCCATGGGTTGTACTTATAAGTTCTTTGAGTTCTCTGTTTCCTATACCATTCTTTACCTCTACATGTCTATTTTATGCCTACAAATTATGCTTCTTCTTCCCTGTATCTTTCCCCCCATTTTTCCCTTCCCCTCCCCACTGAAAATCCTCCATGTGATGTCTATTTCTGTTTCTGTTCCTGTTCTATTATTTGCTTAGTTTTTGTTTTTATTGTTTGTCCTTTCTTTTAGGTTCATTTGTTGATAGTTGTGAGTTTGTTGTCATTTTACTGTTCATATTTTTTATCTTCTTTTTCTTAGATAAGTCCCTTTAACATGACATATAATAATGGCTTGGTGATGATGAACTCTAACTTGACCTTATCTGGGAAGCATTTTATCTGCCCTTCCATTCTAAATGACAGCTCTGCTGGATAGAGTAATCTTGGATGTAGGTCCTTGCCTTTCATGACTTCAAATACTTCTTTCCAGCCTCTTCTTGCCTGCAAGGTTTCTTTTGAGAAATCAGCTGATAGTCTTATGGGCACTCCTTTGTAGGTAACTCTCTCCTTTTCTCTTGCTGTTTTTGGGAATCTCTATCTTTAATCTTGGGTAACTTAATGATGATGTGCCTTGGTGTGTTCCTCTTTGGGTCCAACTTCTTTGGGACTCTCTGGGCTTCTTGGACTTCCTGGAAGTCTATTTCCTTTGCCAGATTAGGGAAGTTTTCCTTCATTATTTGTTCAAATAAGTTTTCCATTTCTTGTTCTTCCTCTTCTCCTTCTGGCACACCTATAATTCAGATAGTGGAATGTTTCAAGGTGTCTCAGAGGTTCCTAAGTCTCTCTTCATTTTTTTGAATTCTTGTTTCTTTATTCTGTTCCATTTGGATGTTTATTTCTTCCTTTTATTCCAAATCATTGATTTGAGTCCTGGTTTCCTTCCTATCACTGTTGGTTCCCTGAATATTTTGCTTTATTTTATTTTGGGTATCTTTCATTTTGGGTTCTTTCATTTTTTGACCAAGCTCATTCAGTTCTGTGAGCATTTTGGTTACCAGAGCTTTAAATTCTCCATCAGATGGGTTGGCTGTCTCCTCATTGCTTAGCTCTCTTTCTGAAGCTTTGCTCTGTTCTTTCATTTGGGCCATATTTCTTTGTCTTGGTGCATGTGATAAGTCATAAGGGGGTGGGGCCTTATGTATTCACTAGGGCAGGGCAATCCTGGCTGTACTGCCCCTGCTGCCAGTCGGGGAGGGGCCAGAGAGGGAACAGTGCAGCTCACCTGCTTGTCTCTAGTGCACTTTCCAATGAACTGTGTGAGACTGGGAGTTTCTCCGACTGTGACAACCGCCATAGTCCACAGTCAGCTCTGAGTCTCAATTTCATCTTTAGCCAGCCCCACCTGTGTGGTCTGCCACTTTGATGTGGGTTCTTACTGCTTTGGTTTTTCTGGTTGATTTTTTCTTTAATTCCTTGGTTGTTGGAGATCCATGCTGTTTGATTTTTCTGGTGCTTCTGGTTGTTTATTGATTTTAGATTGGTTGTTAACTTCCTTTTCATTGTGCAAGGATGTGAAGGGTTTCTACCTATGCCTCCATCTTAGCCAGACCCTAAAATTTTTTAATAACTTGAAACAGCTATTTATAAAGTGTTCTATAAAGAAAAAAATTTTGCTAGTCATATCTTTGATCTTTTCCTTTGTAATTACTTCCATTGAATTTCAACTTAAATATTCTTTCTCTAATCAGAAATCAGTTAAAATTCACCTAATTTTTATAGGTATAAAAATGATATAACCTTTCACACTTAAATCTAACCCATGTGGAATTAATTTTGGTATATTTGTGAGATGAGTATCTAAATGAAACATTTAAAAAATGCTGGTAGCTACTTAGTTGTCCCTAAATCATCCTTTCCTTTCTAACTGATTTGTGGTATCTCTTTGATCGTGCATAAAATGTATATATATATAAATTTATAAATATATATATAAATACTTCACAAGGGTCTGTTACTAGGCATCCTATTTATTCAAAAGAAAATATTTTTTTAAGTAAAGAAAATGTTTCTAGTCTATGTACAGTAACAGTCCTTAGAAAAATTAACTGGATTTAGAGAAGGATGGTGTTAAGTTAGAGCATTTAAATTACAAAGTCATTTGATTCCTATGACTTTACCCTCCAGGACTCTAAATGACAAGTTGATATTTATGTTGGATTGCTTCCATCATTTTACTGGAGCAGCTTGGGTAACTCTTACAATTTTGGTAATTTCTGAAGATTCAGTATAGGTTTTATATTTCAAAATTTTAATTTGTGAAGTTGTGTTTTAGTTTAGAAAATGCAAAACTATCCAACATTTAAAACTGTGCTAGATTTGAGCACCTGATAGAGATAACCAGCACACACTGCCATTTTTCTCTTTTTGCTTTCATAGTAAATATGTTGTTTGATTAGGGTCTTTTCTTACCACTGAACTTGGAACATTAGGATCCTTTTTAACACAATGCTCCAAGCAACTACTATTATCAATTAGTATTGCCTAGTCAAATGTAATCTATTTTCATGTTAATTCCAGCAACCAATATAAATCCCCAGGTAATATAGACAATGTTTAAGGTAAAATAGTGAGCTATATTATCAAAATGGTCAGTATAGATTTAGGGTAGTGTTCTTAAAATTTTTGACTGTTATCTATAATAATTAAGACATTATATATTTACATTTAGCCATATAAAGCAGAGAAAAATTGGCCCTGGCTGGTGTGGCTCAGTGGACTGAGCATCAGCCTGCAAACCAAATGGTTGAGGGTTCAATTCCCAGACACAGCACATGCCTGGGTTGCGGGCCAGGTGCCAGGTGGGGGGTGTGCAAAAGGCAAACAATTGATATTTCTCTCCTTCTCTTACTCCCTCCCTTCCTCTCTCTCTAAAAATAAATAAATAAATCTTTAAAGGAGGAGAAAAATTGGATGAAAAGATTGATGCATTTTAGAAAAAGATTTTATGCTAATACTGCAATACTGGAATGAAAATAGTTTAGCCTCTAGAAAATTGTTTTTATTCAGAAATAAAACACTGTGGTGTTTAATATTCTAAGAGATTGTTATGGTCATACAGAATGATTTTTGCCCGAACTTCTTTGTGATTTATCTGAAGGAAAAAATTCAAATCTTTGTTTCCCTGAACTTAAATAACCCCTAAAAGCTTAGAATAAGCCTCAGTAGAAATTTGCCAATATGTAAAAAAAGTTTGTACCATCATCAATTTTCAGGTCAGGTAATATTCATTAAGTTTATTGTAGATTTATAGGCTTGAGGATTATCATGTCCCCTTACGCTTAATCATTGTTTAGTGAAGACAACAATTCTGAGCGGCACTCAAATATTTGCAAGCTCTGTGTGACCTTACCCAAGTTTGAAACCCTACAATAGGTTTGCATTACTTAAAAATCTATGTGCTTTTAAACAACTAAGCCAAACTGAATCTCTATTTTTTTTAAAGAAATTTCAATAATTCCATTTGGTCTCTCAGTACTATTATTATGTATTCAAATAAGATGAAGTAATGCTAAGATATATTAAACCATGCAAAGTGAAGTGAGGCTAAGGGTATGTTAAACCAAGAAGGTCTGGTGAAGGTAGGAGTGTGCTTAGAGACCAGGTGAAGATAGAGCAGGAATGCAAATTGCACAGCATAACATGTTATCCTCTGGCTCTTTAGCATTTGGTTTTGGCATTTATAGCAGGGAGAAGGAATATTTTTAGAATTTAATAACCATTTTTTCCATTCTTGTCATTAGGATTCAGAAGTGTCTATGAGTGTTCTAGAAGTGCAATCAGTACCCTCTGCTAGAGCTCAGAATTGGAATGTCTTATTTTCAGGATGTCAGTTCTGGCAGCTTTTTCTTTCCTGGTAGTTCAAGAGTGAGGAATTCCTGGATTTCACCAGCACACCTTATTAAAGAGACCTACAAAAGATTTATGATGCTTGGTTGTAAGATAAGCTGACATCCTTAGAAAAATGGTGATTCTGGAGAAACAAGCAGGCAGTTGGTGATATTTCAGATCTGCCCCTGCAGTCTAGAAGGTAATACGTGCCAGGCTTAGAGAAGTCCAGTGAGGTGGCTACTGACCTTAGAGTTGAAAACAATGGGAATCTAACCTGCCCTCAGGTTTTGATTATTGTGTGGAGTCCTTGCCTCATTGGTTGAGGATTTGAAAATAGAAAAGATAGAAAACTGAGACTGTTATAATTCAGCATGTGAATGAGCATCTTAAAAGTACATGCTCATGAAAATAAGATTTTGATCAAAGATAAGGGGGCCACATGAAAGCTGTCTCTTCCATTAGCTATTCCCAAGAGGCCACCAGTTGTTTTATTTTCTGCTTTTAGCTCTCTCAGTGGTTACCACTATAGCTCTAAATATCTGTTTTATAAAACTTTAAATATCAATTTCTTAACATTTAAATTCAAGCTTGTCTTTTAAGTCTTTGCTGTAAAAAATAACTAAAATGATGATTTCAGGTCACATCCACCACTCCTCTTCCTTTTTCCTTGTATCCTCTCTCTTCTTCTTATTTTGTCTCTTCTATGGTTTATACTTTTATTCCTTGTTCTATCAGATTCAAATATACTGGGTAAGTACCCATGGTGTAAGATGTGATGGACTTGACCACTCCTACATTTCTCTCCCATCTCTTCTCCTCCTCTAACATCTAGTGTTGGCTCAGTTCTGCCTTGGTAATGCTTTACATTACTAAGCATTACTAAGGTTGAAAGCATTTACATTCTTAATGGTAACTTTAATAAAGCGTTTGATGCTTTATTTATACATTGATTCTGAAAACCAAAACATAATCAACATCATTAACAATATTATGATATTGTTCATCATTATTCACAACAGAACCAGAGTGTGGCTAGAGAGGCAACATAATATGTGTTCTTAAATCAAGTCTGCTCGAAGAAGAATAGTTCAAGTTTCAAGTTTAATGCCCTCTTTTCTTAGATTCCACAAATTTCTTATAAACATGTTTCATATTTTTGCTTCAAATTTTTGTACAGCATTTTATATTTTTGTAATTTCTTTTCTTGTTGACAACAGAAACGTGAGCCTACTTCACAGTGCAGCACCTAGAGCCTGCCCACAGTTTCTTCACTCAGCTGCATTAGTGTCTGCTCCTTTCCAGGTCCCCAGTCTCAGAGGTCTTTTTGTGGAGTAGCAGCTCCCACAACCGTTGTAGCTTCTCTTGTTCCTTCTCTTACAGTCTGAGTAGTGCCTTTTCTCTTTTATCTATTAGTGAAATCTCATATGCCATTCATCTTCAAGATAATTTACCAAATCTTTGGCCTGTTTATGTCCTATCTTCCAATTCTTAGAAATTTTGTGATTTTTTATTCTTTTTGTGTATCTTTGTTGTACTTGCAATGGATTTGAGAAAGGGAGGTAAAATATTTTCTAGATCCAATATATTGAATTGGAGCCCCCCTCAATTTTTTATTTACTGGCAGACATTGATAGCAAAAGGGAAAATATGCATCTGCATATGCAACTTCCCCCCAGATCATAACTTAGTGAGAACGCATTTACTCATGTGGATGAAAGTCCTGTTTTAAATTTGGAGTATCCTTTCCATGTGTTTGAGCTCATAACTTACTTGGAATTAAGACACTACCTGAAATCAATGGAGCTGCCAAAAAATGTTGTATTGGCCTCATGTATCATTTCCCTAAGTACTGGGAATAGGACCTCATTTCATCATCAGAAGCAGTTCCATGTCTGCAACATCAGAGTTGTCTGGGAACAAAGTACAGGTCTTGACAGGGACTTCAAATACAACACATGAGTTTTTTGGATTCTAGAAACCACCAGAAAGGGTCAAGGAGTTTGGCTTTTGTCAAATGCTGATCTTTACTACAAAAGGAGCATGTGTTACTATTGGCTGTTTCTTGAATGAGCTTCAGACTGTTGTGGAGTTTGTTTCCTCCACCTTCAAGTATAAAAATTGTGTCCTAAAAGAAATAGCATGGGACTTATTTTGTGAAGTCAGAGTTCAGAAAGAAGGTAATGTTAGCTGTGGGCTTGTTATATTAAATGGACTGTTTTCTGTAGCCAATTTTTGAAGAGGTTTTTTTTTTTTAATCATGAAACGATGTTGATTTTGTCATTTTTTTCTGCATCTTTTGAGATGATCTTATGATTTTAATCATTCACACATTAATGTGGCATATCACACTTGTTGATTTGTGTATGTGAATCATCTTTGCATCCCTGGGATAAATGCCACTTGCTCATGGTGTATGATCCTTTTAATGTAATGTTGAATTTGGTTTGCTAATATTTTTTGAGGATTTTTACATCTATGTTTATCAGGGATATTGGCATGCAATTTTATTTTCTTGTAGTGTCCTTGCCTGGCTTTGATCAGGGTAATGCTAGCATCATCAAATAAGTTTGGGAATATTCTTTCCTTTTCTATTTTTTTGGAAGAGTTTGAGATCAGGAACAAGACTAGGAATGTAACGAGGGTGCCTACTCTCATCTTGTTTATTCAGTACAGTAACTAGAAGTCCTAGCCAGAACAGTCAGGCATGAAAAAGAAGGTAAGTTGGAAAGGAAAAGTAAAATTGTTTCTGTTTGTAGATGGTATTATATTATATGTAGAAGACCTTAAAGACTCCTCAAAAAATGGTTAGAACAAATAAACAAATTCAGGAAACTTGTAGAATATAAAATCAATATACAAAAATCAGTTGTATTTCTATATACTAACAACAAACTATCTGTAAAGAGTAACTGACAAAACAGTCCCCTTGACAATAGTATCAAAGTGAATAAAATACTTTGAAATAAATTTAAGGAGATGAAAGATCTATACTCTGAAAACTATAAAATAATGATAAGAGAAATTGAAAAGATGCAAATAAATGGAAAGATAGTCTGTGCTTATACATTCATGCATTTGAAGAATAAATATTGTTAAAATGTCCATACTACCCAAAATGATTTACATAAGCAAGGCAATTGCTATCAAAATTCCAATGACATTTTTCACAGAAATAGAACAGACAATCCTAAAATTTGTATGGAACCACAAAAGAACCTGAATAGCCAAAGCAATCTTGAGAAAGAAGAACAAAATTGGAGGCATCACACTTCCTGGTTTCAAACTATATTACAAAGCTATAGTAATCAAAATAGTGTATGGTGTTGACATAAAAACAGACACTAGGTCAATGAAACAGAACAGACAGCCCAGAAATAAACTCATGCATGTATGGCCAATTAATCTTTGACAAATGAGCCAAGAATATACAGTGGGAAAGGGACAACCTTTTTAATAAATGGTTCTGGGAAAGCTGGATATCCACAAGCAAAATAATGAAGTTTTACTACTCTCTTACACCATAAACAAAATCAACTCAAAATGGATTCCATATTTGAAGTAAGGCCTTAAACTGCAAAACTCTTAAAAGAAAACATAAGGGGTAAGCTCTTTGATGTTGGTCTTGACAATGGTATTTTTGAATTTGAAACCAAAAGTCAAGGCCACAAAAACAAAATAGATAAGTAGGACTACATCAAACTCAAAAACTTTTGCAAAGAAAAAAATCAACAAAATGAAAAGGCAACCTATGAAATAGAAGAAAATATATCTAAACCATACATCCAATAAAGGATTAATATTCAAAATATACAATGAACTCATATAATTCAATAGAAAAAATTTAAAAACTAATTAAAATGGGAAAAGAGTCTGACTAGGCATTTTTCAAAGACATACAAATGGCCAACAAGTATATGAAAAGTTGTTCAACATCACTAGTTATCAGGGAAATTTCAATAAAAACCACAATAAGTATTTATTGCAGCATGGTTCACAGTGGCCAAGACATGGAAACAACTGAAGTTTCCTTTGATAGATGATTGGGTAAAGAAAATGTGGTGCAAATATGCGATGGAAAACTATTCAGCCGGAATAAAAGATGAAACGCTGCCACTTGTGACAGCCTGGATGGATCTTGAGAATATCATGCTAAGTGAAGTAAATCAGACAGAAAAAGTCAAGAACCATATGATTTCATTCATATGTAGGACATAAAACTGAATTTGATAAATGAACAAACAAGAAAAACGAAAATTCATAGACACAGTATGGTGGTTACCAGAGGGAAGAGGGGAGTAGTAAAAGGTAAAGGGGGTGAAATATATGGTGGTGGGAGAAGATTTGACTTTGGATGCTGGGCACAATGCAATATACAGATGATATGTCTTAGAGTTGTACACTTGAAACTTATATGTTTATTAACCAATGTCACCCAATAAATTTAATTAAAAATAATTTATTTTTAGATATTCAAAAAGCACAATAAGGACTTTTTCTTAAATATTTTTTCTTTTTATTTATTTTTAGAGAGGGGGAAGGGAGGGAGAAAGAGAGGGAAAGAAACATCAATGTGCAGTTGCCTCTCACGTGGCTCCGACTAGGGACCTGGCCTGCAACCCAGGCATGTGCCCTGACTGGGAATTGAACCAGTGACCCTTTGGTTCACAGGCCACGCTCAATCCACTGAGCTACACCAGCTGGGGCAAAAAAAGCACAATAAGATGTCACCTCACATCAATAGAATGTCTATTTTGAAAAAGATTAGAGATAAATGCTGGCGAGGATGTGGAGAGACGAGAACCCTTGGACACTGTTGGGGAGAGTGTGAACTGATACAGGCACTATGGGAGCAGTATAGTGACTCCTGGAGAAATTAAAAAGAGAACTCCCATTTTATCCAGCAATCCCACTCCTGGGCATATATCCAAAGTAAACAAAATCACTACCTTGGAGAGGTATCTTTACTGCCATGTTCATTGCAGAATTAGTCACAGTAGTCACAAATATGGAACTAGCAAAGTGTCCATCAACAGATGAATAAAAAATGTGATAAATATGCATCAAATAAGTGAATCCTGTTGTTTGCAACAACAAAGGGCATTAGGTAACTGAAATAAGCTAGGTAGAGAAAGACAATTACTGCATGGTATCACTTGTATGTGGAATCTGAAAAAAATAAAGTCAAATTTATAGAAACAGAAGATAGAATGGTGGTTGCCAGGGCCTGGGGAATGGGAAGAATAGAAGAGATCGGTAAAAGGGTGCACACTTTTAGTTATAAAATGAGTAAGTTCTGAGGATCTAATGTATAGCATGGTGACTATAATCGATAATAATTGTATTGTATACTTGAAATTTGCTGCGAGTAGAACTTGTGTTTTTTTAGAAGGTGAATATCGGAAGTGATGCATGTGTTAATTTATTAGATTCTGAGAAATCTTTCACAATGTATATGCATGTTGTACACTTTAAATATATTATAACTTTGTCAATTATACTTCAGTAAAGCTGAAGAAATGAAACAGAATATTTTGGTTCGGAGTTCAAACATTGATTTCTTAAACCATCACTGAATCCTGGTATAAAATCCCATGTTTGGTTAAAATTTGGGCTAGTGACAAGGTTAATAATGGTGTCGGTGATACTGCCACTATAGGAGGAAGACAGAGGAGTGTTATTTTTCTATGTTTTTCATCTTATGCTTGCAGATTTTATTTTCCTTGACTTTATAGGGGTGACACTGAGGAACAAAATTATGCAGGTTGTAAGCGCACACCTGCACAGCACGCCATCTGTGCACTGTGCTTTGTGTTCACCATCCCAAGTCAAGAGGAATGTTCTTAAAGAGAAGAACATACCAGTTGGTGATTAGCAGGGTTATATTTGCTCTGGGTTGAAGGTTTTACAATTTGAAAATTTAATCCCTTTTATCCTTATTTTCATTTAACTATCCAAGAAGAAATTGCTGGCCACCTACCATTTTTCAGAGCTAGGTACTGTGGGGAATAGAAATATGAATCAGATATATAACACCCCTCTTTTAGTAGGACAGGAAAAGGACCTGTCCTTGTATGTAACTATAAAATGCAAAGTAGAAAGTAATAAGGATCATAGGAGTGATACAGGTAAGTGGAATTTTTCTATATAATCTGAATCCTTTCTCTTTTTTTAGGAGAAGGATAATACTGATGAACTTGAATGGAATAAAAAAACAAGTGGATTTGGGTCAGAAGGCTGGAGCTACGCTTACTAAGTATGTGTCCTTGGTCAGGATACTTGACATTTTCTATGCAGGTTTCACTGTATCTAAAATGAGACAACAATGATTTCCCACTCACAGCTCAGAGTTATTGGGAGGCTCAGAAGAAACAATAAACATTGTCTCATACAAGCAGCTTACTAAAATGGTATTCCTTCTTTCACAGAACAGTTAAACATTTGTTCTTTAAAATAAGATTAATTTACCCTTTTCTAATTCTAGTGGGATGTACCCTGAGATAGTCCTAGAAGTGGTGACATGGATTCAATTGAATTATGAATAGGCTACACACATAGGGTACGAAGAGCCTCTTCATGTTGCCTGTACCAAATGCTAGTCTCCTACTGGCGTGGCGAGAAGCAGTGATGTTGACCATCATGCTGACTGCTTTTGAAAGCCTGTGCCGCGTGGCAGTTTGCCCAGGGTTTTTAGCTTTCCCACAGACACTGACATTTGTAGGTTTTGTTTTCGTTGATCCTCTCCTGTTCTTTCCTAGCATCCACTGTTTGCTGAGCGTAGCTGATACTGCAGCTTGTAAGCAGGCTGAAGTGGTAAAAAGATGCATTTGAAGCAGTGGTTCTCAGACCTAAGTGCACATTAGAATCTTATGATGATAGCCAGGCCCATCATGGAGATTCTGATTTATTAGTCTGGGCTGGGCCAGGTATGGGCCAAGTATTGTTAGTTAACAAAAGTTCCCACAGTGATTCTAAGGCACAGATACTAATGAGAACCACCTACACACTGATCCTCAAATTCTGGGGTGTACCAGAATCACCTGGAGAGCATGAGGAAATGCAAGCTCTGAGGTCTCACTCCCAGAGATGCTTCATTAAGGGATGTGGGATGGGGCTCAGGCATTTATTATAAATATACCTGACTAATGCTGGAGTATGCTGGAGCAGGTTCACACTTAGAGATACATTTTTTAAAAGATTTCATTCATTTATTTTTTAGAGAGGGGAAAGGAGGGAGAGAGGCAGAGAAACATCAATGTGTAGTTTCGTCTCACATGACTCCTACCGGGGACCTGGCCTGGAACCCAGGCATGTGTCCTGACTACGTGCCCTGGGAATCAAACCAATGACCCTTTGTTTCATAGGCCCAAGCCCAATCCACTGAACCACAGCAGCCAGGGTGAGAAAACACTATTTTTAATAGGGTCTTAGCAACAGCCAGTATCAATATTGTAGTAACCATCTGATGACCACTTCATTACATAGATTACAGAGGCCACTAGAGAGACACACTTTTCAATACTTGGAATTTTATGTTTTATTCATTCATTCAAAACAGTTTCCCTAACACTCACCTCTCACTTCTAGGCATTGTGTTGGGACTGCCGGGGACACAAAGGATGAATTGAATACAGCTGCTACTTATTCACTAAGTACCTAGAAGCAGATGGGGCTGAACATAAAACTGTAATTCATAGCTTACAGAAAGGTTTACTTCTAAAGTGGGTTTATAAGGTGAGAATCATAACTAGGGAAACTGCTAAAGAGAATAACACCTTGAGGACCAGCACATTGTCTTCAAAATACTCAGCACAGGTCATTTTCCTCCAACTTTGAGACAGAATGTCGCTTCTGCAGTTGATTCTCACGTGTGGCTGGCTTGCATGTAGGGACAATACCTGAAACTGGAATCACATTCAGTGCATGGAATGTGGCAGATTCAAAGTTCCCAACTCAGCCTTATTCAAGCATGTTTTTTGGGTGGTAGGGAGTAGGGGGTAATGTGTGTGGGGGGTATTGCCTGCACTATTTAAGTTGGGTTCCCTCTTACTCATGGTGTCATTTTCTTCATCTTTAGTTTATCTGAAATTTTTAAGGTTAATGGGTGCCTGATAATGTAAGGTCCTATTTTATAATGTGAAAAGTGATTAAGGCATGCACACAGACACAGGCAACCTTGTGTGAACAGAAATATTTTAGCCACCTTCAAAATAACTTAAAAATTGCCAGAGAGAGAAAATTTACCAGGCTTTAATAATGTCTGTTTAGGAGGAATAAGGTACAATCTAAGAGTAAGGTTGTTTTGGGAGATTAACTGGAGAAGTCAAGAAACATACCAAAAGCTTCACAAGAGGTAAAGAAAAAGTAATACATTACCAATGGAAGATTAATGTATTTCTCTGCAAGGGCTCTGACATAAAAACTACAACACAGAATAACTGTGTCTCACCATAGCCTTGCTTAGACCATTGTGAACACTGCAGGGAAACAGACCTGCAGAGACCATCCAGTGACAGCCAAACAGGGGAGGTTTGAGAAGGGAATTAATTTGTCCTTTTTCTTGCCTAAGCACTTTTGTTGCTCAAATTATCCCCTGTTCTGAAGCAGTGTCCGTTTTGACCTTCGTAGTGGCACAATCCATAAAATTTTACAGCATTCAGACACAGTTCCTTTTTGTTTTGAGGGCATAGGGCAAGAGATATGGTGAAGCCTAAATGATGTTAGGCTTGAGACAGAAGGTTTAGGATTCCGGGTGTAAGTACTGAGTGTCAAACACTGAGTTGTGACAGAGCATCTGATGTGTTTCTAATACACACAGTGTAAACACACACTGTGTGTATTAGAAACAGACCCTCTAGAGTTCTTGGTGGGAGACATTGCAGACAGTGAGCAGAGCACCCTGAGAGCCGAGAGAGGTTCTGTTATATTCATCTTTGTGGCCACAGTACACAGCTCCTTAAGGGATGAAGTACTACCTGCTGAAAGCTTCAGGAAGTGTTGCCACCTTCTTCCCTCCTCCTCCTCCTTTTTCTACTTCTTTTTCAAAATTTATGGGCTATTTACATTATAGATCCATTTCAAGGACACAGCTTCATAACAGGCGGGTCCAAAGGTTCTATTCTGGAGCTCAGTTACTGCAGAAGATCTGACCTGGGGACAGCCCATCTTGATCCTAGATTATAAATCTGGAGCTGAAGTGCCTTATTACATCTCATTAGCTGCTTATCATGTAGATGTCTACGATTTCTTCTCTCTCTTATTCCTTGTACTAAGATAGCTTTTTGGCCAGTATTTGTGCCACTGGGAAGGAAAAATAAATAGAAAAGCTGGTGGAGGTTGTCCTCCTCTTTCTGAGTCCAACTCAACTGCCACTGCCTTCCTCACAAGCCCCTTCACAAGCCTCTCAGAAATGGAATGTCAACAAGCCAATTCTGGACCATGGACAGTAAACCAAGCACTGGGTGGGAGCAGGGAGAATTGGATTCTATACTTGCTCTGTCATTCATTTGCTATATGACCTTGGCTTAACTCCTTGGGACTTCAGATTCCTCATCCGTATAATTAAGAGGTTTTTACTAGATCTCTAAGGTCACAACTCTTCAAAAGTTATGTGGTTCCATTTTAATAGAATAATTGAGCAAAATATTTTCTAGGTTTTGAATATAATGATGATATGGCAAGGACCTTTTAGGACTGATAGGTGTGTACACAGCAGATTGAATAGATACTTCCGATGTTTATACGGTTTGAGGGTTCTGGCTAACTGATATCTGCTCATTGACTCATTAAGAACAAACCTCTGAAAACCATCCATGTGAGGTGCTGAAGCTTCAAAGATGAAGAAGCCAAAGTGCCCATTCTCGAAAGGCATGCAAACATATAATTTTAGTAGAATGTGATCATCAGTATTACTGAGAGTTTTTGGAGGTGCAGGGTGGAAGCACAAGAAACCAAGGGGTTGTTGCTGAAGGAAAGGGATAAGAGGGTCTGGGAAGGCCCTCAGGTGAGGAGACACTTGAGGAGAGTACTAGGCCTTTTTTCATCTCTAAGCTCCCCAATAGCGTAAGAGCTATTTGGGTGGTAGTCTTTGATGAGTCTGCTCTTTTGAGCAAACTGATACGACATCTATGATTGGAGTTACACAGAGAAAAGCCAGTGAACATTAGACTCTGCTGTGGGCATTTGATTCATGTGGTTTTCTATGGCAGAGGATGGTTCAGATTTCAAATGGCGCATATTTCTCTGCAGTGGGCCCAGGGGAGGACATACTGTTGAGCAGAGCCTTAGAGATGGATTTATGGGCACAATGTTCAAGCTTTTAGATCACTTGTCTCATTAGCAGTGGTGAGAATGGCTGGGAGTGGAGGAAGGAAGAAGCCAGAAATATTTGATATGCAAATGATTTCATAGTCATAGACTCTGGGCTCTGACAGGAAACGATTATTTTAGCCAGGGAACTTAGTGCTGAGTCTGCATCTAGGAAGTTCTCAAGATATATTCCATGCATCAATAGTTACTAAATGCCTACTGTGTAACAAGGACTGTTGTAGGCACTTAATAAATATTTGTGGAATAAATTAATTTCATTTAACTTAAAAATGCCAAAGAACAACCAAATAACCTATGTGAGCATTTGGTTGCCATAAAATAGAAATGAAATTATTGATTAACCTCTAACCACACATTATACAAATGCATTCCTCCCTGAATATGTAGCTTGAAAATGCCATCCAAGGGAACGATAACTTTCATCTTTGTCAAATGTTTACTTGTTAAGTAAAAGAGGAAATGAAGAGATTTGTTTGTCTTTCTGTCTCTGCTGGGTATACTTCTAGAGATCTCTCTCTATGATTTTTCTCTTGTATCAGACACATGTATGCAATACAGGGGATCTGTTGACCAAATGTAACATTTTGAATAGATTAAAGTCAACAGAACCTCCTTTCAATACTTATGGTCCGTGTGGGTTGGGGAGGGGGAGTAGTTTAAACCAGGTAGACTTCGAATCATTTCAGCAGTATAAGAAGGCAAAAGCAAACATGAAAGTCTTTTTATGATATTTGGAAGATTATAAAGGAAGAAGAGAGAGAAAGAGCTCTGATGCCTTATTTACTTCTTAATTTTTTATTATAAGAATATAGTATTCTTAGTAAATGACATTTGAAAATTTCAGTTTGTATTATGAATAATTTTTTTTGGTCACAGGAGAAGAAGGAGTTTATCAGCCCCAGTTTTTTACCTACCTAATGTACAACTGACATGTGAAAATCCAGTAAAGGTAGAAATGCTCTGTTTGTTGTGTCAGAGAAAATTGTCTTCTCTGACATCACCCAGACCAAAATATCACAATTATGAGTCCAAGTTCTTCAGATCAATCCACACTCTACCTTTTGAACCGGCCCTTTTTCTTTCAAAGCACTCATGGAAAATTTGGATAGGACCCAGTAGAGCTACATTCCCTATCTGAAAATGGCTAAAGCAATTCTCAGAAATATATTGGACAAAGATAGGAGTTCCCTAAAAAATGAGAAATGAAGAGGTCCCCCTCGAGGAGTGGGGGGATCCCAGCCCCACACCAGGCCCTTAGCCCAGGGTTCTAGTGCCAGGAAGAAAAGTCCCCATGATTTCTGGCTGTGAATGAGATGGAGGGCTTCCGGTGTCCCAGGCAGTTCCTCTTAAAGCACCTGAGCACAAATGTACTTGAACTCATACTCTTTGAGTTCCAGTGCTGGATAGCAGCTTGAAAGGCACCATGGACATATGGTGAGAAAATAAAGTATCTGGCATCAAGGAGAGAGCTGGAAGGGCCACTTTCTCCCAGGCAGAAGTGCTGGCAGAGGCCATGCTTCCTTTTTTGAGCCCATTCACCACTGAGTCAGCAGGAATTTCATATCTGAGATTCCATCACCTTGCTATCACTATTCACCTGACCCTCCCTCCATAAACTTCTGGGCCTACCCAAGCTGTTTCAGTGGCTTTTTCATATGTATGGCTTGTCTTGGGTCATACCTCAGACTTTCCTAAAATCTCTCAAACAAGCAGCATCTGTCCTCAGCATGCTCCATACCTATCACTAAGTGGCCCCTGCCTTGGCACTAGCAGTGCCAGCCTTGGTTTGCAGCTTGGCCTCTCCTGGTACCTCTAGCCCCAGCAAAACTAGCAGCCATGTAAAGATTATTTTGTAGCTCATGCTGGATGGCCCCAGGTAGAACACAGGAAGTGGCTGACCATAGCCTGTACCTCCTGGGAGGCCCCAGAGTTAGCAAACCTTGTAGAAAGCTTCAGACCATGTTGAAGCACCACCCAAGCACTTCCACAAATGATACACTCAAGGGGCAGTCTCAGCAGTCACCAGAGCCATGCTGAAGTAAGTCCTGCTCTGTGGCGTGGGTTCCTGGACAGCTGATCCTCCATAATGGTCACAGCCAGTGCTTGCAGCAATTGGCCTGGAGTTAAATACCTTCCATTGAGGTGCCAACAGTAATCAAGAGTAATCAAGTTTCAACTACAAAAGGAGGGTGTACTCAGCCCACATGATGGGTGCACCTGGAATGCACAGGTTGGGTGAATGGGGAATCTATACCACAGGACACCTATTACATTAGGCCTCTCTACCAAGCCCAGGAGATGTAGCAGCTGTATCTAATATTGCATACATAGAAGCAAACATAGGGAAGCTGCCAAAATGAAGAGACAAAGAAAAATGTCCAAATAAAAGAACAAAACAAAACTCCTGAAAAAGAACTAAACAAAATGAAGACAAGCAATCTATTAGATGCAGAGTTCAACACTGATTATAAGGATGTTCAATTAACTTCAGGGAGGTTAGATGTACTTAGAGAGAACTGCAACAGCATAAAAAAGGACATAGAAACCATAAAAAAGAACCAGGCAGAAATGAAGGATACACTAACTGAAATGAAGAATAATTTACAGGGAGTCAAAAATAGAGAAGATGAAACTGAGAATCAAAACAATCATTTGGAATATAAAGAAGCAAAAAGTACCCACACAGAACAGCAAAAAGAAAGAAAAGATTCCTCCTAAAATGAGGATAGTGTAAGAAGCCTCTGGGACAAATTCAAGTGTACCAACATGTGCATAATGGAGTTGGTGGAAGGAGAAGAGAGAGAGCAGGAAATTGAAAACCTATTTAAAAAACTAATGACGGGAAACTTACCTAACCTGGTGAAGGAAATAGACACAGAGGTCCAGGAAGTGCAGAGAGTCCCAAACAAGATGAATCCAAAGAGGCCCACTCCAGGGCAAATTATAATTAACATGCAAAATGTTAAAGACAGAAGATCTTACAAGCGGCAAGAGAAAAGCAATTACAAGGGAGCTCCCAGAAGACTGACAGCTGATTTCTCAACAGAAACTTCGCAGGTCAGAAGGGATTGGAAAGAAATATTCAACGTGATAAAAAGCAAGGACCTGTAACCAAGATTACCTAACAAAGCTATCATTTAGAACTGAAGGACATACAAAGAGCTTTCCAGACAAGAAGAAGCTAAAGGAGTTCATCACCTCCAAACCAGTATTACATGAAATGTTAAAGGGTCAAGAAGAATTGTCAAAAGCGCCTAGTTCTAAACCACTTATCTTTCAAGTACTCCTTGAGTTTCCACCACCGTAGATTCACCCTGGGAGAGTGAAGGAGGATGGACAATTTAGCATATGTGGGGAACACCTCTTTAGTTACTAATGATTTGCTTTGCCACTGATGATTTTCTGTGATTGGCGATCAAAGAAGATCATCAATAGCAAATATTAATAATATAAATAATTACATCAAAGTCTAACTCTTTCATGTGTGTACACATACACATAAGAAGTATTCAGTGCCAGCTGTTGTACCTCTGGGCACTGAGATTATAGTGAGTTTTACCTTCTTAGATTTTCAAATACAAATTGCTCATATAGCCACACAAGAGTATATGCATTTAAATATAGTGTGTGCACACTCAGTGCCCAGCACACTAGAGTTTTAACTTCAGTGTTTCCAGCTTTCTTCTAGTTGCAACTCTGGCTCATTAAAATCCTTAGGAGAATAAGGAAAAAAAGAAAATGTGAAATGGAGGGAAGGAAACCTCATAGCAATCTCAACCAGCTTATGCTTATCTGGCCAGGAAAAAAGTTGATTGGAATGGATTTTTAAGCAGCTAGGCTCATGATCAGTTCAATTTACTGATGATGCTAATTCAGTACACTGAGCTTAAGGGCTAGCTACATCTGGACCCCAGATTCCTTGCCTTTCTTTGATTTTTTTCTTATCCTTACCTTCTGGAATTTGAATTTTCCCCATCCTCTTCAAGTTCTGTTTTCATCATCATTTCCAGCTGGCCTTCTCTTATCAATTGGGCACCAAAAATATCTTTCAAAACTGACAGGTATTTCTGGGAATGAGACAATTTGCTGGCTGAGAAATAAGGCCATGAGTTAGAAACAAGGTAGGAAAAGGGAGAAAGTAGGAAATGACAAGAATAAAACAGTCTTTATGATCAGATTCTTAAATACTCATATAATGTTTAGAAGAATAAAAGCTTCTAAAATTGTGCAAGTTAAATTAGCTCTGTCATGGTGGTGGAGGTGCTAAAATCAAGGTCAAGGGTCATTTATTTACCTGGGATCCAACTAAAAATTAAATAATGGATATTTAATTTCTTAAAATAATTTATTTGTAATGAGTCTAACTTAATCTAAGCTGGTTTTTTATTTCCAAAAGCCATGGTGTGAGTAAGGCTTGGTATTGTAGTCTTGGTCTATGCTTTTTTGTATATAAAAACCTGTGTGTGAAAGGGATACTTGGAAAGACAGAAATGAATTCTCCCCAGGGACTTAGAAATATATAGGACATCAATATTTTCTAAAGTTTTAATTCCTTTCTATAAATGCAAGAATAATTCATGGCACCTGGTGGTGAGTCTGATAAGGCTGTGAGCAGTTCAATTAAGTCATATACAAGGTCTGTCCAGAAAAAGTCCAGCCATTGTTAATATGATAAGAATGGTTTGCATGACATTGATGTAACCTGCCAGCCAATGAGAGTGGACTGGAATGTGCATGTGTGAACAATGATGACTTCACTATATTAGTCAGTGGTGGCAGTAGACGCTGTTGAGTGAACATGTATACATTTGTGGGTGTTGCATTCAATAATGACTGAGCTAGTGAACCAATGAATCTGCATCACATTTTGTATTAAGCTTGAACACTCCTCCACAGAAACTATTCAGATGATTGAGATGCAGCTATAGGCAACTGGTGATTAGCAGCTTCATCCTGACAAAGCACCCACTCATGCATTCATGTCTCGTGCAGAGTTCTTTGGGGAAACAGCAAATCACCCAGGTGACTCAGCCCTCCTATAGCCCAGATTTGGCACCCCGCTACTTCTGACTTTTGCTAAAACTAAAATCACCTTTGAAAGGGAAGAGATTTCAGACCTTTGTTGAGATTTGGGAAAATATGACAGGGCAGCTGATGGTGATTGGGAGAACTGTGTAGGTCCTACAGTGCCTACTTTGAAGGGGGCTGAGGCATCACTGTCCTATGTACAATGTTTCTTGTATCTTGTATCTTCCCATTTTTCATAGTATATGGCTGAGTACTTTCTGGACATACCTCATACATATGGACATGAGAAGATATGGGGAATGAAGTACTCATGAACTAGTTCATGTGTGTGACACCACAGCCTCCCTCTGAACTATTCCAGTTTCTCTGCATAGGGCTCCAGCTGAGCCTTGTGTACTGTTTGTGGAGGACTCTAAAACATTTGGATAGAATGCTTTCCATGGAGAAGAAGGTACAGGGCAAGTCAAGAGTAAGAGGTTTCAGTACAAGGGACTGGGAATTTGTACTGGGAATTAGAGGACTTTTTATGGGTGTGTGTTTCTTCAGTTTCGCTGCTTTGTTCATTTGCTAAATGAACTTAGGGCTGTGACGGTGTTAATATTTGGGAGACTGCAGTACAAGAAAGTATCTATCATCTTTGGGGCAAGCAGATCTGGCTTGGAACCCTTACTGTCTCACTCATTATTCTAGTGACCTTGGGGAAATCCCTGACTGGGCTGAGTCCCTGTCATCTATAAAGTGGGAACCACATTGATGATACTTATCCTTAATTCTTGGTCATGAGGATAAGGGAAGGTACAGGGGTGAAGTCCTAAGCTACACAAATATTTCACTGAAAAGAGCTTTCCTACAGCTGCTTTGTACCTTTGACCCTCCCCAAATTCTCTTCTCTTTGCATACTAATGAACTATTTCTCCAAACCTTACCCCCTCCTAAATCTTTAAAAAAGAATAGGAAGGTTTAAGGATTTAAAAAAGTAACCAACATGTTTGTGCTGTTTGCTATCATCTGCAAGCCTGAACATCTTGGTTCAGCTACCAACGAGCTACTTACCCACAGTCCTGGTGCCTCCCTCTGTGGCAAGTTGGAAACGTAGCCCAACCGAGAACACTCAGTTCTCTTCCATGCTCCTCAGTCCCAACCCAACTATCTTTTCACAGTAGTTTACTGAAGTCCTATCATCAGGCAGGGGATGCTGTGTTATGAACGAGGCAGAAGGCCTGGAAAGAGAAGTTACTAAGAGAAGAGGCTAAGTGAGGAAGTAGAAACCCAGCCTTTCCATTATACCATGTTGTGTTCCCTTCAATCCACTGAACAAAGGGGAGAACAATAGTGAGTCACTGTCTGAAGATGAGGAGAGAGTCAGAGGATTGGACGTTTAATAAAAAAAGGAAGTGGCTACTGATTCTGTTTTCCCCTAGTAAAAACATTTATACAAACATACATACACATTATAATGTGCACATGATAAAGTATGCAAATAGCTGCACAAGTTCCTCAGCTGCTCAAGACAAAAATTATATATAGAATTGGGAAAAATTCTTGTCAGATACCTGTGGTACAGTGCTAACTCTTGCTTTAATTTTTTTTTTGAAATTTAAAAAAATTACAAAAAAAGAGGAAAAATAAAATAATCTCTATTTCTATTACCCAAACTGAACCATTGTTAATGTCTTGGCATATATACTTCCGGTCTTTTTAAAATTAAAAGTAGTTTATCATTATGTTTATAAAATTATAAATGCTATTTTGAAATAATATTATTAAATTTAATATTACTTAAATCTATAGAAGACTAGAGGAAATATTGAACTTCAAATACTTATATCCTCACCTCAAGAAATATTTCATTAAAGGACTTTCTAAAGTTAAGAAAACATGAAAAATATCGATGTTGGAATCAAAATATTTAAAGTTATATGTTTTAGTTTTCAACATTTAAAATTTACTCCCTGCAATAAAACAATGAAAGAATAGGGAAATAATACAATCACACATTTTCACATTTTTTTCTCTTCTTTACCTTTACTTTTTGTATTTTATTATTTTTACATTGTTTGGGTTTATGACACTGAATTTTTTCTGTAACTTCAATTTACATATGTTAAATAGTTAATATTTAAGTGTTACCATTAGTCTTACCATTAGTCTTTTTTTTAATCATGCCTTCTCTATTTCTGAGTTTTAAATTTTGATTAAAAATATGTTGGCCGGTTTTCATGATCTGGTTTTTCTCAGCATGCTCTCTTAGTCCTTCCAAAGTTCATAATACTATTTTACCTGATTCTCATCCTGAGTACATTACTGCATCATGCTCTTTCCACCTCAGAACAACTGTCCCATTGTTTTAACTTTTTGATTGATTGAGGGCAGCCTGATTTTAGTACCTTGTAGGTTATTTGTTTTTTTCTGTCCAGATACCAGAAGTCGTTTTATTCCTGAAATTTAGGAGATTAACTGGAATTTTTCTTGGTGAAGAGACTCTGTAGAAGATTTTCTTAGAACACATGTTCTTTCCAACTATAGATAATTTTAAAAAATTTCCTTCAACCCAGATAAATTTTCTTATATTATATTTTAATATATAACATTCTACATATTAGGCTATTTCAGGAATATTTTATCCTATGTCTTTTATATCAATGTATTTTTTCATTGCTTTGTCTTTTTAAATATGCATGTACCCTAATTATCTTACATCTTCATTCTATGGCAGTAATTTGATTATCAGTGGTATTATACAGCTCCTTGCTTTTCTAATCTATTGGTTATTTCTTTAATTATACTGCTTTGCTTTTTCAATTTGCTTCCATAGGTCTTCAGTTTTCTTTCTTTTTTAAAAAAACACCTCTGTTTTATCAATTTATCTTTGACCCATTATTGAATTGATGTTTTTGTTAAGATGTTTTGTGTGAAGAAGCATTTGTAAGAAAAGTTCCTTGAGACATATTTCTTACAAGGTTTGTTTGTTTGTGTGTTTAGATGGTATGCTTCCTTCTTCTCTGATTATGAAAAAAATCCTACCCTAACTTAATTGAAACAAAAAGCCCACATTTATGTTGCCACACATGCATGCTATGATTATGATCTAATCAAAATCTCAAATAGAAAGCGGGAGAGCCAAAGGGATTTGTACAGAACCAAAGTGAACACAAGCATCTGCTCAGGAAGCTGACAACGGGTATCAAGTGCTTCCCAGTCGTGGCCTGTTAGTGTTCCACTCCCATTCTGTCCCATTCCCAGGATGTGTACAGACTCTCTGCACATTTTGTGGAGTCAGAGAACATTTCTAATTTTAGCTTCTGGCTTGCTTAAGCACATGTACTTCCATAGGAAACAAACAAACAAAAAAGAAATCTTTCTTTAACCCACATCTTCTTTGGATGTTAACTAGAAACTTCTAAATTAAAATTGAAATTGGCATATGTTAGGAGGAATCTCCTTAGCGAGTAAGCATCTTACCACATTCAATAACACTTTTGGCATCAGAAGCTAAAACATATCTAATTGGCAGAGATTAGGTTCAAAGAAATAAATGCAGAGTTGAAGCTAAGAGAAACAGTGACATAGTCATAGGGAAAAAAAATACAAAGACTTAAGGTTTATATGGTATTTAAACTGTATTGTGGTAAGGGCAAGATAATGAAATTAAACCAGCTTCCTTCATGACAACTCAATTCATCGTCATACCCAGTGTTTTCATAGTTGCTCCTCAATGCTCTTGCACAGTTAGAAGTAGGCTATCCATTTCGATTACAAGTGCTAAATTTTGTGGTTTTCTGAAACGATACACAGTAATGGGCTGTTTCAGTAAATACCATCAAATTGTTTCATTTATTTCAGCATGCAAATTCAAGCTCCCTAGTGCAGTTTAAAACAGAAAAAAAGTTGCTGGAGTGGCATAAGCTGACACCTTCATTTGATTCTCCTTAGGCTGAGAGCAGGTAAGAGGTTTGCAAATAATTTTTGTAATTTTGTATGGAGAGTATTACAAAGCATGCAAAATGTTTAAAGTATAGTGATCTTTCCTCAAAGTACATGTTCACCAGAATCTCTTTAATAAAATAGTACCCTCTGGAAACAGTTAAGAAAGTACAAAATTGAAATTATGTTAAACCTTGCCTGGGTGTCCATTCTATGTACATATGAAAGGGGAAACAATCCAACTTTCCTGTGGTTATTAGGTGGGAGGAAAGTGAAAGCTAGAAAAAACTGAATGCTATAAATAATCATTCTCTTATCCGGTAGCTCAGGATTCATGGAGCCCCTCACTCAGAAGAACCACTGTAGAAATCCAGGCCCTTTAGGGCTGATTCCATGGGATAAAAGAAGTCCCAGTCTCTTTTCTTGCTCTTTCTTATGTTCATTAAACTTTATATTTCCTTTCATTTGGTGTCATAGCCATGTGCATATGTAATTCTAAAATATGTTTGTCTCAAAAGTCCAGAAGTAATGGAAAACAAATGTATCTATCTAAAATGATGCGCTAATAGGAGTAAAAGAATTTTGCAGACAGGAATGTTCATTTACCTCCACTTTTAAACCCAGAACGAGCATTTGCTTGAGCACCTACTGAAGTGGACATTTTGCCAAATGGTACATATAATAACACTTGCAATGAGCCTTTGGGGAAAAGCAACCCCTTCCAGAACAATAGAGGGCAACCAGCAGTGAGTGCTCCTTGCAGCTCAATGAGAGGGTGCGGTCCCGTAGGAAATAGCAGAGGCTTGCTTCTCTCAGCTTTTGTCTTCCGGGACTCCCTGGTCAGACCTGGAAATCTGTGTGTCCAGCCTTGGTGGTTGCTCGTGAAATATAATAGCGCTGGATTGTGTGTCCAGGAGAGAAGCTGGAATGCTTGGCAGGAAGAAATGGGGCAGATTGACCCCTGTGGATTATTAGGTTATCTTTATGCTATGGCTTCCAAATTCATGCCTGATCAGGTTTGTGAGCTCCAGGCTCACATTTCCAGCCACCTTTTTGACACATCATCATACCTGATAGACATTACAAAATACATGTGTGTCTGAAACAGGGCACTGAATTGTCTACCCCTTGTATCGTATAGCGACACCTTCATAACACTGACCCAGTGGCTCCACAGAGAAACTCAGGAATCATCCTTGATAATTCTTTCTCTTGCCCTACCCCATCCTTGATAAGTTTGTCCTTCATTCTACTCACTTGGTGGCCTTCCATCAGCAAATCTTGTCAATCTCTCTTGATTGGGAAATGCGCTTGGAATCTATCTACTTTTTTGCAATGGTCCTGGCTGCCACCATCTCTCGTTTACATTAAGGCAACGGTCTTCAAATTCACAATCTGTTTTCTTCTTTTGAAACCTAATCCATGTTCCACTTGATGGCAAAGCTAATCTTTCAAAACACACAGCAGACTGTGTTATGGCCATGAGCAAAACCTTTCATCGGCTTCTGAACAAGTGTAAAATGAAGTTCAGCCTTTTGATGGGACACAAAGCTCTTTGTGGTCTGGCGCCAGCCTATCCCATCTGCCCTTCTTCCCCAAGCGCTCTAGGCTGTAGCCACCAGAGTTATACTTCCATGTCTCAGAGTCTCATTCCAAGCCCTTTCACACCCAAGGACCTCTTCCTTAAAGTGGACCACCTCTTCTCTGGTGGTCTCCATCTCAGCCTTTTGTTTGTTTTCTTCATTATACTTATTACACTTCATCACACTGGAATGAATTTCTTCATTTGCTTGTTAACCTATTTCTTGTCTGTCTTTGCCTACTAATATGTAATGACTATGAGGAAAGGGACCATCTTTGTGGTCCTTCACTTATCAGCAACACTCAGAGGGAACCCAATATATTTTTACTGAATGAAGAATGACTAATGTGAAGTAGGCAGGACTGTGGCATAAAGACACACTGTAGAGGGAAAAGCCTGAGCTATGGCATGGGCAGAATCTATAAAATTATGAATAAAAAATTGCAGTTTGGCTGCCAAAGCTCAAAACAATAGGCTGAGGAGGCTGCCTTGGACATTTCATGGAGGTGATTTTAGAAGAATAAATGTGGGAAACTAATTAATTAAAAGGTAATCTAAGGGGAATATATAAATGAATGAGAATGAATATCAGAAAGATTTGGATAATTTGAAGGTCATAGCTCAGTCAACCTGAGTTTAATTCAATACTAACAAAAATAACCACCATGTTTTATGTTTTAAACTGAGAGCTGCACTAAGTGCTTTATCTCCCAACTGTATTTGGTGGACACTCCCTTTATACTGGTTAGGGGCAGAGGCTTGAGAGTCTAAGTAGCCAGCTGTAGGTCACATGTGGTGAGGAGAAGAGCTGGGGAATGAAAGCAATATTGTCACCAGATCCTCTTCCTACTTTTTGTCCTGACCCTAATTAAAACTCAGCATGCCAAGCCCTAGGGAAAATGGCAAGAAAAAAGCATTTGCCTTTAGCTTTTACTTCTCCATCCTTTTACCCTTTCAGGTGGCCCCTACCCAGGCCCCCCACTGCTCTAGCTGGAGTCCCTTTAGAAAGGAAGAAAGCTTATAAGTCATTAACACCGTAGCATGAATTAGCTAATGACCTTACAGGGAAATTACTGACATTTGTGAGGTGAAAATATTTTGACCAGAGGCCTTCTCCTCCCCCTCCAATCCCAGAATCAGAGCTGCAGCTCTTGGGTCCATGCTGGCTAATGAGCATGTGCAGGCAGAGGGGCTCAATAAAGATTGACTGATTTATTGATCGATGGGAGCAGGGCTGAGCTTAATCTTCTCTTGCAGCTGCTCCTTTCCTTCCACATCTCTGGAGAAGTGTGTTTAGCCCCACCCACCATCCCTGCACATTGCTTACCCCACCCTTTTGAACTGGGCCTTATGAAATGGGAGTTTGGTATGAAGTTAATGGTGGCAGAGAAATATCTAGAAACCCAAAAGAGGAGGGGCTGAACCTGAAGCCCCAGTGCTGGGATCCTGGCAAGACAGGAATCTACACATCACACAAGGGAAACTGGCCACAGCTTTCCCACTGCCAGAAGAACACAGGGAGAGCAACCTTATCCCCCGGAGGAAGGACCTTGTGTAGCAGCTCAGGGCTTCCTGGCTCTGCATGAAACTGTGAAGTTGTTGGAAAGGGCTCAGAGACCCTGGCATGTGGGAGGAGAGGTGGCACTGTTCTCCCAGACCTCCTTGTTCACAGGTGGAAAGGAGAGAAGGGAACCTCAGGGTGACACTCTGGCTGGTAGGTGGAGAGTGTCTGGCATCCAGCATGGAACTGGGAATGCATGGCCTCTTCTGGTCTGAGAAGCTGCCTGCCAGCAGGGGCAGAGGGTGCAGTGAGGCTGTGGTGAGGATGGCAGTGGTAATGAGGTTGCCCATAATCAGGAACATTGGTCTTCAAGGCCCAAACTGCACATTTTAGGTTTAGTTCTGGGGCTGTACTTTGCAAAGGACTCATCACAACTACCACATACACATGGCATGGGAAGGTCACACTCTGTCATATCAGCAACTATGAAAATAACTCGGCTTTTTATCCTCAACACAATTGGGGCCTACAGCGTACCGAAGAGCCAACTTAAAATACTGGTAGAGTTGTCATACAGAGGACAACTTTGACTTTTCTCTCTCCAGTGGTTGGTTATTAGGATCAACGAGCAGAAGGTAAAGAGAAAAAGGGGGTGTTTGTAAAGGAGTTTTCTGACAACCACAGCAATTTGAAAGTGAAAAGGGAATTCCCAGAGGCATGGTGAGCTTCTCATCACCGGGTGCATTCAAGAAGAGGCTGAGAGATCAGCATGGTCTCTGTGTTAGGTGCCTATGCACCCAATAAGAGAGTAGGCTAGACCACCGAGGGCCCCTGCAAATCTGAGGTGTAGGATTCCAGGAAATCAGGATAGTAGCAGCATTTGCCTTTTTGGCAAGATCAGGATAGTAAGGGAGAGAATCTACAAAACTTTCTACCTGCACAGAGGTGGCTGAGTACCAAGTCCTTGCCTGTTTTCCTGCCAGAAAAGACCATCATTGAAACTCAAAAACAGCTTATTAGCTCAGGGGCTAAAGATGGTTTCAGTGTTCATTTCCAAGATCTCTAAACTCGAAGGCATGGAGAGACAGAGCTTAAGTGAAAGGAACTTACCTTTGCTGAATACTTTCCAGATGTTAGACCTGTGCTGCCCTATACTGTAACCCTTATCCTTAAGCACTTGGCATGTGGCCAGTGCACACTGAGCTGTAAAAAATACAGGTAGGATTTCAAAAGATTTAGTACAACCAAAAGGACTTGATGTTTTGTAACAATAATATTTTGTAATATAGAAGTAAAATTAAGTTCACTTGTGACTTTTTGAAAAAAATGAAGCTACTAGAAAATGTAAAATTACGCATATGGCTAACATTTTGTATCTTTTGGATGGTGCTGCTCTAGACCCAGTACAAATATTTCTGTTCATTATCTTACTTAGTCCTCACAATTATTCTATGAGATAGGAACTAGTATTACTCCCTTTTTATTCGTGGAAACACTAGAATTTAGGGAGGTCGAATAATTTGTCCAAGGCCACACAGCTGATATGTTGCTAACTTGGGATTTGAACCCAGGCCCCCAGACTGTGACCATGCTCTCCTTCTGCTTCATACTGCTGTATATTGACATTCTCTTTAGGGAATTGCTGCTAGGTTGTAAAACACTGAAGGAAAGAGCATGAGAAATGATTGTGAAAATGCTGACAGCAGCTGAACTACTTAATTAAAAATGCAACAAGGCCTCTGAAGTGGGTGCCATAGGGGCAGGAATGGACAGTGAATTGGCTCTGGTTCACCACAAACTCGTGCCTTCAGAAGCGGGAACCTGCAAACCTGGAGGCTGGGAAATACACATCCCTGGGGGGATTTTAAAGTTTCCACAGTGGAGGGCCTCCCCAGGATAGAGCTTCCCTGGATCTGAGCTCTGTGGGCTGCATTTAGGATGAGGTGGAAGCCCCTTCCTTCTACCTCATGAAAAACCTTAGGATGAACACTTCTGCTGGGGTCACTCATGGAGCAGGGAGGAAACAGGTGTTTAGGGGGTGTCCTGGGGAGCATTTAAACAGCCCCATTGATTCTGGCTTAACAAAACTAATTCTTGTGAATGCCCCTCCTGTATTTGGAACTGCTTTACTAGATTCAAGAAGAGATTTCCTTTCTTTCTTGTCTTTGTAGTTAATGTATGAAGGGGATTTGGGCCTGTTTGGAAGGGGTTCTTCACATTTCTCAGAGCACATAAAGCCTTCTCTCTCCCTGTCCTGCCTCCAGGACCTCCCTCGAGTGTTGCTTTCTCTGACTTGTTGGGGATGGGGGATGAGGGGCGCAGAGGGCTCCACCACATGGTGGGCCTCGGGGGAAGTGCTCAGGGAGGTTTCTTCCTGGGTATCATTTGCCCTGCACTCACACTTAGGAAAACAGAAGGTGCCCTAGGCTGTGAGTGTGGGGGAATCAATGACAGATAGGCCTTCTGCTGTTCTGAGTTAAATAAATAAGCACCTCCCCCCACCGCCCCATAACAATCAGTTGAGAAGATTCATGAGACCTGAGGTAAATGGCCTGTACAAATATCTGACTGAAGGAGAAAGAACTGTGGTAATGATTTCACCTGCCCAAAGGGAAGGGGGAAGGGATGACTGATAATTATGCTGACTGGGGACCCTGAGGTTGGGATCACAGAAAATGACTCAAATTTTCCTAAGCTCTAGAGCAGCAACAAAACCCCCAAAGCCCAACCAAGGCTCCGAAGCAAGTTGACTACGGCCACCTCTGGGTCTCCCAGGAGGAGGCAGGGCATGGAGAGCGGGCAGGGGGACACCGGCTAGCTGGAGAGGTTCTGAGCGAAGTGGTCACTGGGACTATGTCAGCCACCTAACTATCCAGGGCCATGGAAGGGAGTGTGGGCATCAAGAGATGAGTCAGAGGGAACATTTCCAAGCACAAGCCACAGAGAAAATTTGGGGATCCCGCCCTCCCAGCTTCCAAGGACTCTGGAATGGTGTGGTGGGGCCCAGCAGAGAGGACAGACAAAGGGGTGACCCTTAGCTCAGACCCACGATCCCTTCAGCTCTGCATTCTGGGTCTGGGAGAGAGACATCTAGATGTGACGTGGGGGAATGTAGCTGTTCTCCTTGACCTCAGAAGGTCTAGCTGCCCCTGCACACACACCCTAACAGACCTCCTGCTGGGAATTTATCCAACCCTTTCGGAACCTGCTTTTATTTCAACTGCATTTCCACGACTAATATTGTTAGCAGTAAAGACTATGACCAATCAGGGGTCAGAGCAGGATGGGGTAAGTCAAAGAAGGCACTTTTTGACTAAAGGTTCCTGTGCTAGATATGGGCTATCGTCCGTGCTTGTGTTTGTGGGGAGTGGGGAGAACAATACTGGTGTACCTCTGAATCTTCGGGGAACCCCTGAGTCCTGTTAGCCCAGGCAGTGCCATCAAAATTCTTACCAGAATCCTAAAGAATGTAAACTAATGTACTTGAATTTTCTGTCTGTGTATTTTCCCAGCCAATACAGGAAGTGGTTAATACAAGTGAAATAAATATCTGAACATTGTAACTAATGGCTTTGCAGTTATGCTTTTCCAGGGACCATACACTGTATTTCCTCTGAAGCAGGCAGCCAGTGGCAAGAGACACTTACTCAGCTACCTGCCTTACAGATGCTCCTGCTTCATTCACATCCTTCCCGCCATGATGTCACCAGTGAGCCATGTCACTTCCACCAGAAAAATATACAGGTCTCCCTTTTCTAATAAAGGGGAAGATTATTTTAGGCTGCTTACGTGAGCTTTCTAGAATTCCAGAGAAGGTTGAGCAAAGCTTCTCATTTGACCACAGCTTCAGAAAAAGCACTGACATAACAGCCATGATTTCAAAACCTTATGTGAGATGCCCAAATGGCCTCTGGAATGAAAAAGGTCTTAAAAGTTAAAGATAGCTTGGCCTCTCCCCAACCCCACCTCTTCCTCAGAACTGTATGGAAAGTAAAAGCCCCACAGACCCAGATCTGCCACACAGTGTTAGCAAGCAGAGTGCGGAGCAGGTCACAGTATTTCTAATTCAGATTAATGACCCCATTCAGCCCTGTCTCCTTAGCATGAAATTAGAAAGTGTAGGAAGGGGCAAAGAGTGATTTATAATGTATGACTCTGGGTATTGGCAGTTGTGCTTGTTAAAAGCTAAGATACTGTTTTGATATAAAATAATTGAGTCTGACTTATTTATGGGATGAAGTGTTCTGCGTAATGGGAGACCCCTTTTGCAAAGCCAGCTGGTTGCGCGCTCACATGCTTGAAGGACAGGAGAACAGAGCTGTGCCGGTTTTGTGTTTGCTGTAGCACTGTCAGGAGCAGTGGTTTGGGGTAATGCGCTGGTGGGCTGTTGCCCTTTTCCAGTCCTCTGCTCTTGATCCTGTATCTCTTCTTTCGCCCCAGGCCTCTCTCCCTTCCAGGGCTTGCTCCTGGCCTTCTCTCCTCCATCCCCCACATTTACTACTTCAGGAAACTCATTTAATTTGAGGCTCCATTTATCACCTGGATGTGCACAGGCATGACCTTTTTTCCAAGTCTCAGTATCTCATCTTCATCCCAGCACACACACTTTTATGTGGTTCACATAGACGTGTGTAAAATCAAACTCATTGTTGTCCTCATGCGAATTCCATTCCTTCTCTAAATCCCTATTCAGAGTCAGGCACAGCCATTCTTTCCCTCCTTTGCCCTCCATATCCTGGCTGTCACCAGGAGCTGCTCCTTGCCCTATGGATTCAGCCCTTTTCCTCCATTTCCACACTCAATACAGGGGTGAGCAAAAGCTGGCTTACAGTTGTTCCTGTGGGAGAAGACACACATGCTATGATTATTGCAATGGCTTTATTGACTGTGTTTCCTGTACTCACATCTGTAAACCTACTTTTGTTCACCCCTGTATATGATGTTGGCTCAGGCTCTTGTTTAAGAGAGAGAAAAGGTTCTTTTTGTAAAACTCATGCAAAACTCAGCTCCTGGGCATGCTCAATAAGCCTTATCCTATGAATATGCATTCTTTGTTTCATCATCCAGAGATGTGTCTTCTCTCAGATCAGGTACCAAAACAGTGTTGATGAAAATTAAGGGAAGTCGGACAAGCTTTAGAAATGAGTGCTTCTGAAAAGGGGGATAAATGGTAATGGAAGGAGACTTGACTTGTGGTTGTAATCACACAATACAATCAATATACAGATGATGAACTGTGGAATCGTATAATGAAACCTGTATAATTTTATTAACCAATGTCACTCACTAGATTCAATAAAAAATAAAAATAAAAAAGAAATGAGTGCATCTGAGAAGTCATTTTCAAACCTGGATGGACTCTTCTGGAGAGGTTTTAAAAGTGCAGATTCCTATTAAATCTGAATCTCATCTCCTACCTCTCTTGGACACTCCCCTTATGCATCTTTTTTAACACACTGAGGACATTTCTGCCTCAGGGCCTTTGTACTTCCTCTTTGGAACTCTCTTCACCTTGATAGCCACACTGCCTTGCTCCATCACTTTTTAGGTTTCTGCTCTGATGGATAATATCTCCTCAAGGGAGGTGAACACACAGCTAAAATAGAATCTCTCATCTGCTCACTTCTTTTGTTAATCTTTCTTTGGATTTATTCTTACATTATAAATTTATTATTTCTGGTCAGTTTTTCTTCCTATATCATGAGCTTTGTGGGGGCAGAGATTTCTTCTGCTTGGGTTGCATTGTTATCCTCAGAGCTAGAAAGGAGCTCCACACATAGAAGGTGTTCCAGCAGTGTCTCCCGAATCAACAGATAAACATGGATCAGAATCCAGGAAGGCTTGTTCTGAAACAACGGATTTTAGAGTGTGGCCCTTGGACCGGCAGCTTCAGCACTGCTTGAGAAATTCTTAAAAATGCAGATTCTTGGGCTTGACCCCAGTCCTGCTAAATCAGAAACTGGGAGGCAGCCATGTGTGTTTCAGCAACTCTGCAGGTGACTCCGCTGCCAGGTGGAGCTTGCAAACCACTTCTCTAAGGCATTGTTCTGATGCCACATTATCTTTTGCACGTATTACTATTTGTCAAGGCAAAAAAGAAAAACAAGAAAAATCCTGTGGCACTCACAGCTGACAGTCACACTGACCTCAGACTCTCCCCTTACTGGTTCAGGTGCCTTGGGTCAGGAAGGTGACTTGCCCTGTAGTCCTTAAGCATCAAGGAAGAACTCAGTACACCTTTTTTTTTGGCTGGTTGGCTTCACAATATGCTTTAGGTATTCCTTCTTTTGGCTCTAAGTGACATAAAGAAAAAGAAAGTTTATATTCTTCTACTTAGAGTTTGTACATCTTCTATTAGAAGGTAGAAAAGATATTAATTAAAAATACTTGTAGTTAATTTTGCCTGATGTTTTATTACTTGTGAAGAGTGGATTAAAGCAGCGAAGAACATGTGTTCAGCAGTGAGGTTTAGGCTGGATCAGGCTTTATTTGGTGAAGTGGGCAATAATACCTGCCTTAGAAGATAAACACTTACTTGCACACAGTTGCTACTCAAAGTAGCCATTAATAATAGTAATAACAATGATTACTACTTTATAACTTATTATGCAACATGTGTTATGTTGGGTTGTATGGGGGTAAGTGTGATTATTAAGATGGAAAGAAGACCGTGGAAAGTTTATTTTAGAACAGTAGTTCTCACACAGCGGTCCGAAGACCACCCACAGCAGCACCGTCTCGGACTTGTCAGAAAAGCATGTTTCTGGGCTCCACCCAGCTCTACTGAATCAAGCCCTCCAGGTGATTGTGACACACGCTCGATTCTGGTAACCCTGCTTTAAAATCAATCATACATGCCCACCCACCCTGCCCCCACCTCTCTTTGCAGGGAAGCAATCCGTTACTATAACAGATGAAAGGACCATGGTAGCCAATAACTAGAGAATTCCTGCTGGGGGCAAGTCAATGGGGGCCTGGTCATTCGAATTTGGGAAACAGATCCACTTCTTGGATTCTGCATCAAACCCATTCAGCAGACTAGCTTTCTGACTCACCTTTGAAAAATGAGGTGCCCAGTAACAGCCCTCTCTCCCACATGTTTTCTTGGCCTGCAGCAATTAAACTGCTGAGCAGGAAACTGGACCTGATGTCCTATTAACCCTTTGTCAGCCAAGGCTCAGATGCAATTTGTCTTGCTGGAGAGATTTTCTTTTCAACTCCTTTCCCTTTCACCACACTGCGAAGAAAAACTGTCTCCTCAAACATCTTGCTGAGCTTCCGAGCTTCAGAGTCTGTGTGACTGTAACAACCAGGTCAGGGATCAACAGAGGTGAAAGGTCACTGCAACTAAATTCAGCTGCTGAATTTCCTTGTGCTTCTCCTTGGTGTCATGAAGACAGATAGCTTTAAAAAAATCTTTCCCCGATGAAGCAATTCTCATTTTCTCCTTTCTCATCACCCTGCAAGCATGCCTTAATGAACTGCAGCTCAATCATCTATGGCCTGATGGTTTAAAATCCAAGTGCAGCCTAGCTAGGAACGATCAGAACCGAGTCGACTTTTGTCCTTGGGTTATTAAGTTTGGGCTTTTACCACAGTCCAGGTCTTCATTGTTACTCGTCATTGATGACTATGTCAAACAAGCATGCAGTAATGTCAAGCCAGCCCTTCAGTGCTAGGCAGGACAGTGGCGCTGGGCAAACGCTTCTTGGTTATTGGTAATTGTGGAGTCATTCTCTTTGTCTCCTATATATATTCATTGCTTTTTATTGTCCACATGTGCTTTATAGATTTTCTCTGTGAATTTGGAATTGGAGGCAGTGTCTCCCACTGTCTTCTCAGGGATTTCTCAGTGAACCTGAGAATTTGAATGTGAGTGTAAGCAAAAGGCAATTGGGGTCATAATCTTATTTAAGCTACATCTATTAGAACCAGTAATTTTTTATTAAGGAAAGACAATCCTGCCCTCCTAGTTTCTCAGTTTCTAAACTTGATAAGAGTTTTGAATTTTGCAAACAGAATAGACACCAAACAAAAATATCCAAATGATTACCTCTTTAATGATGAGAATCCCCTGCATTCAACCCAAGCTCATTTTTAATGAGGTCTTTGTAGTGCTCAGCAATGTTTTGTTCACAGGAGATGCCCAGCACCTTTCTGTGGTTCATTATCATTTATAAGTATGAGTTTTAGCCACGTAAAGCATAAAAACTAGAATGGACATATAAAAGGTGGAGATATTTGACTTCACAGTAAAGTGAGAATTTGTTATTCAAATGTACATTTCTCCTCTGTTGGTGCAGATAATGGAAGAGGGAACTGGACTTTTCCTTTTAAATGAAAATATGTGTGTAAAGCTGCTAATATGGATCCACTTCTGTCACGTAAGTCCCAGATGGATGTGACTTTTTTTCTCCCCTCCCACTCAGGCGAGTGATAGTCTATCTACATGCCTAGTGACAACTGTCCTAAAGAGGAAGCAGGGATCAAAACTGTAGTCAGTGGTTGCTGGCCTTGGCCTGTGGGCCTCGTTTGGCAGGTGAGCAGGCCTGATTGCTGGCGGGTGGATGAAAGGATTGCAGAGCTATCTGTAAAAGATTGTAAGTCTCTATGGACACGGAGCACACATGTGGGTGGATTAAACATTATCTCTTACACAGAGTTCCTCCCCATTTTCAACTACTTATGTACACACTATTGTGGTAAAGAAAACACATTTATCTATAATCACTACAAAACGAATTGCAGGTTTGTTGTTGTTGCCATCCTGCATTTTCTCAACTGCCATCGAGTGGTGTCTGAGAAATAATCTGAGTAGAAATGGTTTCCTTATATTGAAAAAATGGGGAGCTGCTGTTCTATAGCATTGCTTCAGGCAGGGCTTCCCAGGTGCAGTCCTTAGACCTTGTGGTACCTGTTTAAAGTGCAGATTGCCTGGCTCCAAACCCGACATTCTGGATAAGGCAGGGAACTGGAAGTCTGCTTTTTAAACAAACTTCCTCATGTCAATTTTCCCATGCATTGAAGCTCGAGAACCATGGGCTTAAGGGAAGTGGAAAATACCCTCACACAATCAAGAGTCACCTTCAGAAAGTGAAAGCTTTTTTTCCAAGTTTTACCTGAAGATGGAGTATCTCTTTCCTTTTTAAACCCTTGTGTACTATCCAGAAACTTGCTAGAGTATCTATCAATCCTGTCAGATAGTCTATTGACAATTTTAAAGCACTGTATCCCTGCTGGAACTCTAAAACCATCTACTGATGTGGCTTAGTCACACAAGTATTTGCCTTCATTGGTGCGCGCTGAAATACCATTCGAATTAAATTACAGTAAGCAAGGGAACTGGACTACAGATCTGAAATCATTAGCAGCTCCTGGGAGCCTTCATCTGACTTGTGTATATTTAAATATAATCTTCAATAAAATTGGGAAAGCTTTACCAGCATCTGTGTTGTCATAGCAAATTACAGGGGCAGCAGATATCTGACCTAGGTTTTGACATCCCCCTCTCTAACATGCATGGCAGTTAGACATCTCTAATCAATTCCAGCAATCCTTCCCCTTGAGTCAGGATAGTTATGCCTCAGAATCATGTGCTCTAGGCAGCTGTTAGCACATGGGATGACTGGATGATGAAACCTATTTACTATACCTGGGGTGGTGAAGGGCACAGTCTCTGCAGAAAGATGGGCTTAGGAGGTTCAAACCCAGTTTTGCCACTTAGTGCTTCTGACATGTAGAGCAAGACACTTAAGATATTTAGGTTCTCTTGCAGCCTCATTCACTTTACCTACAAAAGTAGGATGATAGTCCCATCATACAGGATTGTTGTGAAAGTGGCAGAAATGAGGGATGGTAAGCACTTCATATTCTTGGCACGTAGTGGGTACCCAATAACTTTTAGGTATTATTTATAATATAGAGTGAAAGGATGTGTTGATGAGGGCAAGGAGGAGAAAAGAACCCATTTGGAGAGACCACCTGAGTTCTACAAAGGAAGTGTGGACATTTTTATAGCACAAATAGCAGAAGGTATCTTTATTGCAGGCCCCTCTCTGGATTATGGCTTACTTGGCCCATATTTATTGAAGACTTAATAAATTCCAGAAAGTATTCCAAGCATTTTATGAGGATAGCTAATTCAATCCTCACAAGAACCCGGTCAAGTAGGTGTTCTTATCCCCAACTGACTGATGAGGCACCTGAGGCATAGAGAGGTTAGTGACGCATAAGGGGATGAAGTTAAGCCGATGCTATTCAAAAGGAGGGCACAGCAGCAAAAGGGCCAGTGGAAATCTGTGATGCATGCAAATTCTCAGGCTCCACCCCAACACCTGAAACAGAAACTCTGTGGGTGGACCCAGAAATCACTCTTTTAACAAGCCCTCCAGGTGATTCTGAGGTGTGTTAAACTTTCAGAACCACAAGCCAGGAGGCAAAGGAGAGGAGGAGTAGTGCCGGAGGGAGACTGGGACCCAGTGGAGAACAGACCTGTGGAAACTAGAGGAGGCATGTGCCCTTTAAGGAAGTGTCAGTGTTCAGAGGCTTGTTTTGATTCCCAGCTTTATTTCTTGCAGTATTCATCCTTTAATTCTGTATGTAGTCCTGTTTATTAGGAAAATTGGTGGATTTGTGCTGTTGTTTGTTTTTACTCTGTGTTACAGTTCCAACAGAACAAATAAGAAACTCCTCTCTCTGAGTTGTGTATAAACTAGTGTGAAAGGCATTCAAGTCTCTTGTAAATTCATGCTCTTCTTAATCTGTACTGCAAGTGTGAGTTCCTCCCACAGGTTCTTTTCCCGTAGTCCTTCAATTCAGTAACTTCTGACCATCTGGGAAGCTTGTGAGCTCTATCTGCTATGTGAGTTTGAAAGGGTCTTGCCGGAGACCTGCAGCATATAACAAAAATTACAGGAAAAATCTAAATGTACATGAAGCTCGGTGCTCAGGACTGCCTAGTCATTTCTTCATTGGATCTCTGTAATGATCTTGCTGCGGCAGGCTCTGTCACTATTATCCCTGATACAAATGGAAACACTTGTAAACCCTCAGTTTTAAAAGGGACCTAATGGGCCCAGTGTGTGAGCAGCAGGGCCAGGATTCAGGCCCAGGTCTGTCGGACACCACAGCCCCCTCTCTTAGCCACGTGCTTTATGTGACAGAAGAGGAGGGAGTGACAGGTTTCCATCCAACTGCTATTTAGCTTTGAAGGAGAAACTCCATTTCCCTTTAAGATGCTCTGCTGTTTCAAGTGCTACAGGAGGATACAGCACTCGCAGACTTGGAAAGCGGCATGCAGGTCCTTGTGGGTGAGCCTTTGTGGTGTTCCGAGTGCTGTCTTCCTCCTGAGCCTGCAGTGTGGCTTGAGAATGAGGGAGGAACTATCCCAAAGGATGGCTTGAATATTTTCCCAGTGACCTATGGTGTGACTTGCATTTTGGAGGTGGGGGAAAGGAGAAAGCAATTCTTTCTACCTATGTCTGTTGCTGTCCTCTCATCTCTCCTGCAAGTTCCTTCTGCTCCTGCAAAATATAAGCTGGTCATACATAAATACCCAGTTGGAACAGGTTAAAACAGAGAAAACCAAACCCGGCCTGGCATTGCCCTGCATCCCTGGAATTCAGGCAGATTTTTTCCATTTTGGGCCATGCAGTCCTTTCATAGCTTGCTTTTTGCTTCTCCAGCTCCAGCCTCCTTTATGACGGCACTTTGTCTTCCTTTATTCATTCTAGACTTCCTTTTTCTAACAACCAATTTTAAACCTGCATCTGTAGGCTTCAGTCTCAGTGTCCTCTGGGCTTGCGTATGAGATTCACCCCAGCCCGTGCACCATATAGGTGGTAGGGAGGCCACTGAGTCCTCACAATGAGCCAGGGGAGGGAGGGGACAAAATGCCTCGTGTGGTGGCCCTTTCCTAGCCCTGAGATCTGGGCAGGGGATCTGAAACTTCTGAGTTTCTGAGAGTCACCAGGGGCCTTTGTTAAAATAGAGACTCTCAGGTCCCACTGTCCCCCAGTTCGGATTCAACAGGTCTGAGCTGGAACCCGGGAGTCTGCATCTGAACAAGCACCTGGGCTGTCCATGAGGCTCACTTTGAGAAGTAGGAATTTGGTGGTGGTGGTGTTGGGTGTCAGACCATGTCACATCCTGCCTTTGGGTGGCATAGAAGTTTGGGGGCACTAAACTAATACCCAGTGCCGGAGTCCTGCTCCAACCAGTCCAGGGATACCCAGTGGATAGATGGTGACAGCAAAAGGAAGACATAAAAGACACTCTTGCAGGCTCAGTGACCCGGCATCTCTGCCAGTCACCGGTGTGCTTTATTTTTTATATGCTTGGGTGCACTTCTGCAGTATGAGAAAGCGATTGTTATTTTGTTCTCAGGGAACATATGCTTAGCCAGTGTTCTGAGGAATGCATGACACTGATATATTAGAAGCAGCAGTCTAATACAATTATATACTATTGTGCAAGCTTTTGGCTCTAATCCGAGGGATCATTTTAGCTGAGCATATTTACCACATAATGTAACACCTATGATTTCTCAGAGCTTAAGCTTAAGCCTTGTATAAATGTGTAAAAACCACTTGTTTTGTCTCATAGTCTTGGCCAAGTATAATATTCTTTGTTGGTAATGTGGTTATTACATGTCTCTCACTTTATTTTCTTCTACGCCAAAATCCTGTTTTTCTATATAGGTAATAATCCTTCTTACGTTCTGTCCACCTAGCTGCTTCCTCTCTTCCTTGATGTCTTTTCATTTCTTTTATTTGCTTTTATTTCTTTTTCCTGGTTTCTAGGGACAACAGGCACCAAGGGGGCCCTGAGCGGTGAAGAGCATCAGGGAAGGACAGCTCATAATAGCTTTTCCAATATCCGTTTATGTTGACCCATCTATTTCCTTTTAGATATATGCCTGTGTATGGCAATGGGGGGTCAGTAGGTCATGGTGTGGGAGGTGGGACAGACCAAGGAAATTGATATAATACTGACCATGTAAATTTCTTGGATCTTCCCCGGGTTCCTGATGAAGGGATGCTATAGTCATAGGGGTAGTAACAGGGGGTTTTGTAGGGAGTAATCCTAGTAGCCTTTTCCACTCCCATTCTTGGAAATTCTTTACCATATCTGGGGGACATCCTGGGGGGAGAGTACTTTCCCATTGACTATCATTTTCTCATTTACTTCTCAGGAACTCTACTTTTTCTATGGAATTACTGTCTGTCCCAGTCCCAAAATAAATTGCAGAGGCTCCAAGCAAAGGTATAATTATTAAAATCAAGCAGAGGAGTGCCTAGTACTTTCCCTCGCCATGTCTGCTATGCGGACATTCGGCTCCCTCTGCGACTGGGTCAAAGAGCAGGGCTGGGTCGGCTCCTGGAAACTCAGCCTGGGAGTCAGACAGTAAGCGCCTTAGTCAGGGGGAACAAGACAGCACTCTGCATTCCCACACTCTTCCTAAAGTCTTCCATCTACTCAGCCTTGCTAAAGCATTCAAAGATGATGCTTGATTAAGCTAGGCCAGTCAGAGCCCACCTGGGATTTTTATTAAAATTATTGGGACCATTAGTCATAAGGATAGGGTAAATCTAAAGCTATTGGTGGTTCCCTCTGCCAAAGGGAGGCAGCACCTTAAAATGAAGCCCAGGCCAATAGTGCAAAGCTTAGAAATAGCAATAGATTTCAGAAGCTATTATCTGAACCCCTGAATCCTTCTCTTCCTGGAGTTAGATGGCCCTTGAACTTCCCATCTCTGTAAATTCCCTTCATGGTTTAAGTGTAGGTTGAGTTTCTACCTCTTGTAGCTGAGGGTCCCAGCTGGATCACTGCATGACTCTTGCAGATGGATGTTCTGAGCACAGTTGTTGGGGAAAGAGAAAAAAGGGGGGCTTTTTTACAGGGAAGCAACCAGTACTGGGGAGAGCTGCAGAGTTGTGGAGGCACCTGGAAGGCAATGGACACCTGATGGGGAACAGGATGGTAGAACCTGAACGAGGAGGGAGGTGAGATGAAAACTATTTCCCTCTCTTGCCCTGAGAAGTGAATACCTGTTCTTTGAATCCGCCACTCTTAGGTGTGTAAGCCCTTAGAGGCCTTTTGCTTCTATTTCCACATATATCACCAAAGACCCAGCTAACATGCTATCAGAAAAACGTGTAGGAGTCAGTGTTTGTGGCTGTAAGCAACATCTGCGGTGAGAAATAGAGGTATGTAGAGGTATGTCCTCAGGGCTGATCTGAGGAGCTGAGGGTTGTACTGGCGAGAGGGTGCTCTGTCAGTGTTACCTGGACAGGCCTGGTGGCAGTAGAGCAATAGAGCTTGGAGGAGATTGCAGATGGGAAGACAGTGACACTAATCCTGTGTCCATGGGAGAAAACTCCCAGGGGTGGTAGAAGATTCAATGAAGTAATGTTGAAAAAGTCAGAAGTCTTTTAGTGTTGTGATCCATGTCAGTCTTTCAGATCTGGCGAGGTAATGAAATTATTATCCCTGTGATAAAACGGGCAAGTATATTGTCACCAGAATTTAGTGTTTAAATGTTATTGGTATTTCTAAAGCTTACAGGCTGATGTATTTGTTCATGCACCCTGTGCATATTAAAACAGTTAAAAATCAGTTCCATCTCCTCTCTCTACCAACACGCGCATCCCCCCCGCCTTTTTCCCATAAGGGCAGTGTTATAAAACCAGTTTACAGTCCCATGAGAGAGAATGGTAATCAGATTATGGGCAGGAAATGAGTTTCCTCTGTGGGTGACCAGAATACTTCTGAGTTCCCATTTCTGAGAGAGGGGCCTGACTGGAGCAGCTGGTCCTTTACTGAGGCTATCGCTTATCTCCATGGTTCCCAGTGGCAGCTTCAATAAGATCTCAGGGAGGGAAAACTGGGAGTGGGATAAATGTTGCAGCTGAAATAAATGCAAATAAAAATCTGCAGGATCACCTACCCAGAAGCATAGGGTGAAAGCAAAGATGGAAACTCGATACATTCAGTTAATAGACTGGCTAGTTGTAGGGTAGCTCCATTGTTAGACGGTACCCATTGTCACAATCTTGATACAGTAATGACTTCTTTTATTCCCTCTGAAGCTGGGTATATCAGAGATCAAAAACATCTTTAGCATAAATCATTCCTTTTCCAGCATTTGACATCACTGTCTCAAACTCAATTAGTCATCGGGCAGAAGGAAAACTGAGATCATCACAGATTCACACGTGTTAAATGGATAAAGTAACAGTGGGGAGAGATTTCTCCTGTTTAACCTCTGCTGTTCAGCGTTGGTGGATCAAGTGGCTATTAAAAGAAATAGGGTAGTGGAAGTTTCTTTGGGGCAGGGTTAAGCAGATGTGTTTTATTTTAAAAAGATTGAATGAGTTTTGTCCCAGACAGATAGATATAAAGGAGGCAGAGCAAATGAAAGAGGCACCAGAGGATACAAAGCATGTTTAATCAGAGAGTTTGTTTTATTGCATGCATGAGGACACGTCCCATCAAGAAGCATATGTATGACTGAGCCTGAATCATGAGAACTAGTACAGAACAGACCTGCAGGGTACCAAAGGGCTGACTCAGATCCTTCTGGAGAAAGTGCTGAGCAGAGGCTTGGCTTCATTGATATTAGAAATCTGGATTGCCTGGATCATTTTTATTAATCCTGTGTAGCAATTTTCTGGAGGCAGTGATGTTTAGACTGTGTGCATCTTCTGTCTCGGAGTAACAATGACAGTCATTGTTTTATTATACCAAATGGGGTTTATTGGACACTTCCTAGTGCTGTGCTGCTGATTGGTGCTAGGCTGGAGACATGAATACAACAAATTGAGTCTGGGAATCAGTTTTAGAGAGTACCTTTCTTTTTAACAGTTCAAAGTATTTACTGTATTTTTCAGACCATAAGACACACCTAGGTTTTAGAGGAGGAGAATAGGAAAAAAAAATTGAAGCAAAAAATGTGGTAAAATATTTAATAACATACATAGCATAATATTTCACCAACATAAATGTAAACAGAACTCAACAGCAGCATTAACAACCATTATTCCTCCCAAATTGGGGGAGTGCATCTTATAGTCTGAAAATACAGTACTTACATCCTTCCAATTGCTTTGCTTGTCTGGGTCCGCATTGTCTTTTTTTTTTTTTTCTTTTTTTTAAGTTGGAAATCTGAGGCCTATTTTTAAACACAGTCAAGGGCAATGTTGTGTAAAAAGAGGCTCTTAGGATCATAACAGTCTTCCTCAAGTGTTTATGAATTTGTTCTAAGGAGTCCAAATACCCTTAGAGGTGGGTAGGGGTTGCCCCTATTTTGATCTGGAAATATTGAGGACTGTGGGTTGAACGGTTAGTACCAGATTCTAGATCACTTGAGTTTCAGGCCTGGCTCTGTAGGAGAGGTGGATATTACCCAGCTAAGTAACCAGGTAGTGGATCAGGTTTTGAGGGGTCAAGGCTAAGGCTATGGTTTCCTATCAGATCCCATGGAAGACCCCAGGAACCCAAAGGACCAGCAAAACAGTGTGTAGCTAAACTCCTGATGATTGAAAACATTTAAACATCATGTCTATAGGGCCTAAAGTCAGAGATTGAATTCAGAGTTCAGAAGCAAAAGTCAAGAGTTAAGAAAAGATGGATTTAAGTATGGCAAGCTGGAAATACTCTGGGTTCAGGACAATGGACTGAAGCAGTAGCTAGCTAGGTGGGACTCGGTGGCAGGGTTTACTAAACAGCCAGGGATGGCTCCCCAGGAAGCGAGTCCTTGGCAGGTCCCGTGTCCTTCAGGATTTTATGTGCCTGCCCACTCAGGAAGTCTTGTCCTTTGAAGTCTAATAAGTGAAAGTATGAGAAGGAGATTACAAATTAGAGATTGGAAACTATCTTCTTGATTCTTGTGAATACTTTATACTTGGCAAAATGGAAGAAAGGGTAAATAAAATCACTTGGCTCTATCAAGCTGGTTTGCTTTTTAAAAAATTCTTTCCATTGTGTAGTTATTTGAGCCAAGGTTATTTGTTCACAGCTCCTGCAGCGGACCTGTCGGGGCCACTGCTGTGGCCTGATGCCTCCTTATGGACTTGGCAGCTCATGTGAATCACAGACGTGTGTGGGTGAATCTGAGAGATGCATATATGTTGTTCTCTCTGGCTTGTGGCATATGAGATGATGTTCAGTAATCTTTTCTTCTCAAAAATGGGGATAACAATCATACCAACCTTGTAGGGTTGATTTAAAGATACAGTAAATTAATATATGAAAAGTGCTTAGAACAGGGACCAGCACATAGAGATACTCAATAAATATTAGGAAAAAGAAAAAACTTTAATAGTACTATAGCATTATAGGCTGTTGATAAAATTGTTGTCATCCTTATTTGCAAATTCCCATGGCAGAAGATTTTCAGTCTCTGGATAAAACATATTGAAGGTTAAAATGAAAGTCATTCAGAGTCAGTGAGGGCTTGCCCGACGGACCCTAGGCTGATAGCCAGATGGCATAGTTTCTCCACTACTTAACTGAAACCTATGTCATAATATCTTTAGGATGCCCCAAACTGACGGTAAACCAGCAAAGCCTCAGTCAGAGCTGCTAATTTGTGCGGTGGAGTATGTGTGAAGCTTTGACCACCAGAGGGAGCTGAAGGAGCAAGTCATAGAAAATCCAACTCAAACTGGATTAACCAACTACAAAAATTTAATTATTATGTAACTGGAAGTCTAAAAGATCATGCAGCTGATTTCCAGGGCTAACTCAGCCCCTTGGTTTTAGAATTCAGGGCTCTCTTCTGACAAGAGATGAGGAATGTGTGCAGGTAAGGATTGGAAGTGGTTCTAGCTCCAAGGATACCAGGTAGCCAGTCCTGTCCCAGGCCATGTGTCCGGACTAAGCAAGGCCAATCCCGGTAAGATTTATATGGGTAGGACTGGGGTTCCTAATCCATTTCCAGGCTTGAAGCAGGGCTGGTTTTTCATGACCTGAGGCTCATGAGATCTTTGCTCACTTCACCTTTCTCAGAAGGTAAATTCAAATTTATAAAGGTTCGAGTTTCCTAATACTGTAGGCCTTTCCTATCTTAGTCGTTGCTGGCCCCTTTGCTTGCCAGTGTACCAGAATAAATCTCCCTACAATATGGGCCATGCTCTACCCACCACAGCAAAAGCAGCCATTTGGGAGACAGAACATATGTGCTGAAAATATGGGTAATGCATCGCTGGAGCTCTGTTCTTTCCAAAATAATTAAAAATAGATGGTCAAATTTAATTGAATGTGGTATATTTGGAAATAACCTTTCCAAATGGGAAAAAAAACGCCAAACAACTCTTGAATGTGAGGATTATCTAGGAAGATGCTGCTACTGGGGAGGGATTGTCAAAAAGGAGGCACTGAAATAGTTTTTCTCATGTAGGCAAGAAATCAATCCTGGAAGTATTTTCTAGAAAATGATTTTCTAATGTTTTTAAAACAGCAGCATGGCAGCTGTTTTAAATCCCTGATAATCTCAAATTTTCATCATTTTGAAGTCTAGCGCTCAATTCTAACATACATGTCTGTACCAAAACATTCTAATTACTTTATGACACTTTATATGTAGAACATTGTTATTTAAAATTTAGAAAAATTAATGAATTTTTAGGTGTATAATGAATATAGTTCCTCTTATTTGTCTGTATTTGCGAAACAAAATGCTCCCATACTGTCTGTGTTTTCTGGGTTGTACTTTGTAGGCAGATGGCAGTAATTGAAAGTTGTGATGGAGTGCCACCTACTGGGGAAATGAGAACAACATAAAAAAACAGACTTCATGGGGGTCTCACTACAAAGGATGAATACTTAGAAAAAGAACTTGAAGAATATGTAAGAGAAAAAAACATGAAGAAAGATAAAAAGTTTGTGTTTTGCTTAATACTTGAAAAATATATTTCAATTCTAATATGTTCTTTGATATAATACTTAGTTTTAACATTAGTTCAAACATTAGATATCAGGAGAAACGCTCACTCTGTACCAAAAATCCTAGAAATGTTCATACACATGAGGCCTTTGAAATTATTCAACACCCTCACAATTACAGATGTTCATTTTGTGTGGAACAAGGGAGGAGGTAGGCATACACACAACAGAGATAAGCTGTGGCCTCACCTCTTTTCAATTTTGGGGGACAGATGGCTTCGCTGTCTCTTTTAATAAATGAGATGACCTTGAACCAACAGGCAACAGACACTGGAACAGCCTCTTTTATGCATATGATATGTTTTATTAGTATGAACTAAAAGTGTTCTTAGTAGATGGCTACTGTATCCCAGGTGTGGCATTTCCTTATGGTTGATGTAAGGGTAGACTCTCCTATCACTGAATTATCACTGAACATGAGTTGGCCGTCTTCAGAGGCATGAGTCTTAGGATCCTCAGGTTTCACACAGAGTTGTCAATCCCATTGCCAGCTCCATTTAACTGAAATATAGAATGAGGGTAACTGTGAGTACTCATTTATACTCAGTTACTTTAAAAACTGGAACTGAGAGAAAGAATATTAGTGGAAAACAACAAACAACCTGACTGCTATGTGATCCATCCATCCATCCACACTACAAAATCTATCTCTTAATTAAACCTTTCAGAAAATTAGACTGGGAATGCATCATAGCATGGCTCACATAGAATTGCTTTTATTGCATTATAATTTGGCATGAGGGTATCACACTATATAAAAGTTTGTTCTAGGAAACATTCTTAAGAAATATATCCTTGGTTTTTACATTATTCAAACTTTTTCATTATAACACAGTTTCCTAGAATAATTGTTTGAATTAAGCCTGGAAGAGAAAGGTTTTCCTAGGAAAAAAAAATAATAGGGGAGGTAGTGTTAGAGAGACAGAAGAAGTATTAGAAGTGAAAAAGTCAGCACGTATACGGGAAATGATGACTATCTCGGTTTTTCTGTAATCAGGCATACAGCTAGGACTGGAGAATAGAATGGAGCCAGATTGGACCAGGTTGGACCTAGAGCAGAAGTGCTTGGTGCGTGAAGGACATGAGGAGAGCCAGCGAGGCTGGAGAGCGGTGAACAAGGAGCTGGCAGTGAAAGGAGATGACAGGTAAGTCGTGCCCAATCAAAGGGTTCTGTGATTCGGATTTATGGGTGCGTTTGGTGAGTTGGGGTTGAGCAAAGGGTGTGGTTTGGCTAACATCAGGCCTCTTACACAGCTTGGGGATCTCCTGGCACAGTGAGAGCTGGCACAGAAGATCAGTTCACAAACTCTTGGTTCTCTTTCCCTCAAGTCTCTTCTAAGTGCTCCCCGGGTCCCGCATTCTGATTGAGGTGGCCGGCCACAACAGTGTCCTGCAGCGGCCACATTTTGGCCAAGTTACATCTTCCTCTTTTTGCCCCTTTCTTTTGGGAGAACTACTCTTCTTCCCCTAGCCCTAGTCATGTGGTCTGAATGTCATCATTTTAGATGTCCCCAGTTCCCTGGCCGTGGTGATGGGTCCAGAGATGGCTCATGAGTTATTAAATGGGAGCTGCTCCCTCTGGTGACAGAACCATGAGGGGGCAAGTTTGCAGCTGTGGTGCCATGTCCACAGCTGGGTGACCGAGCTTGTCTGCAGACAGATGATGAAGAGCACCCCAAGGAGAATAGCACAAAAATGAGGGAGGTGGTGGTAAGGAGAGCCCAGATGAGATTAAAGACTTTCAACGCTGCTCCTGGTCCTGCTCGTAGGTTAGGAAGTAGCTTTCTCTTTGATTCTGAGTTACTCCAGACTGCTACTAACAAATCCTCTGCTTGCTTAAGCCATTTAGAGTTGGTGTTCTTCCATGTGCCATTTTATAAGGATTTGGCCTAGGGATCAGGGCAGGGCCCCAGGAGGGACTGCTCTTCAGAAACCACACCATCGAAAAGCAGCTTACTACGCTTCACTTTGAGAGGAGGCGTGGAGATACCACCTTCGTGTAGTTCATCAGAATTAGCCTCAAGGCCTACAGAATTTTAGACAGGTGCTGATTCTGAGGGCATAGATCATTAAACATCTGGGTAGGGTCTTGTGATGAGAAATCACTTTTTATAGCTTTAACAGTAGCTAGCTAAAGAGGGGTAAGTGGAGAAAAGGCCTGAAGTTTTTCTCCCCAGAAAGAGTCTTCAGTTGTGGCTTCATGCAAGGAGGGAAACCCACCTGACCCTCTGGGTTCTTCTTCACATGGCCCAGCCCATTGGTCTATCTTTGTTGTGCACTACAGAGACAGTCTGACTGATGACCCTCCCTGAGCACGGCTTCTGCTTTCTTGACTCTCTCAGAACTGAGTGCCCCTCCTCCCCTTGTTTTTTCACCTACTGAAATCCTTCATATACTTCAAGACTTTTTGAAGGAAGATGCCACATGCTCCATGAAGCCTACCGTACTGGCCTCAGCTAAAAAATTAATCTCTGTCCCTTTAACTTACAATAGGGATTTTATAGTTCCCTTACTTCTCCCAGAAGTCATAGGTACACTCATCTTATTTTTGTGCTAGCTTGTAAAATGTTAGCTCAAGAGGTTTGTCTATATAATATCTAAATTCTCTTATATTCTTTAATTCTATAACTTCTATAATTCTATAACTAATATGAACTGTCCACAAATTTAGGATATAGATAAAGATACATATATTTATTTTTAAATGACTGTATCAATATCTCTTATCCCTGATTTTTTCCAGCTTTTTTGAGACCTAATTGACATAAAACATTGTATAAGTTTGAGCTGTGCAACATGTTGCTTTGATACACTTGTTACAAAATGATTGCTGCCCCCTGTTATCTAATACCTGAAGCACCTCACAGAGTGACCACCTTTTTTATCCTGAGAACATTTTTACCTTCTTAGCAGCCTGCCAGTATATAACACCACGTCGTTAACTCTAATCATTATGCTGCACACCAGATCCCTTATTGGCAAGCGTTTAGTATGCCTTTCTTCCTTGAGACTTCCCCGCTTCCTGAGCTACCCTGTAACTCTGCGGGGGCATTGCCCAATAGAACTTGCTGCCATGATCTATTTATTATGTGCTTATTGAGCACTTGACATGAGGCTAGTGTAAATGAAGAACTAAACTTTAATTTTATTTAATTTTAATTAATTTAGATTCAGATTTAACAGCCACATGTAGCTAGTGGCTACCGTACTGGATAGCACAGCTCTAGGGGCTTCCATGGTCCAGAAAATTTTTTGCTTCAACTTCTGCACCCAAGTGGAATGCCACTGGGACCCAAAGCCCCAGTAACTGGTGCTTCCCATTACCGAATGATGTTGCTTATTGAAGTTCAGTGCAGTGCTGCCTGTCACAGTCGCTGGTTCCTTGCTGCTGCAAATCTTGGGGGGTATGACCCCAATTCTCTGGGCTAACTTTGGCCACACTGCCCATGCTTGGGCTCCAAGGCCGAAAGTCTTCTTATTCAGGTTTCCTTGCAAAACTACCACCCAGGACTTCTGCAGCAACCAAGAGTCAGGGTCAGAGGTGATTTTGTTGTCTTTCATCTCACGGACCCAGAGTCTCCACCCCCTTCTCTGTCTAGGTGACCATCACTAGCAATCAGTTGGTTTTTCCTTGTAAATTGTCAAAAACACAAAGGATTGCCTTTGGATTCCTCAAAAAATAGACTCTTAGACAAGGATTCAACTGTAAATAGTTTATTTAGGAGGTGATTTAGGAATATCAAAGAGAGTTGAGACATAAAATGGAAGGAATAGAAAAAGCAAAATAAATAAGCAAATGAAACAGAAACAGATTCATAGAGAGAACAAACTGATGGTTGCCAGGTGGGAGGGGTGTTAGAGGTGGGGGCCGGGTGAAAAAGGTGAAGGGATTAAGAAGTACAAATTGGCAGCTACAAAATAGTAACAGAGATGTGAAATACAGCATAGTCAATAATATTGTAATAACTGTATAGTGCCAGGTGGGTGCTAAACTTATTGGGCAGATTACTTCATAAATTATATGAATGTCTAACCACCTGAAACTAATATAATATTGAATATGAACTGTAATTGAAATAATAATTTAAAAAAAAGAGAAACATATCAAACAGTTACCACGGGGCAACTGAAGCTCAGTCTTCCTGAGGAGACCTAGGAGGTAGTGTAGAACATGTTTCAGAGTGTCCTGGCTGAGAGGCAAGGGAGATGGTATCTACTCACCAAACCCCCACCTGGCATGGGCTGAGGGCTTCTCCTGGAGGCATTAACTCCCCAGCACTCTCAGAGTGCTCTGACGGAAGTTGAGTGTGCTCCCACAAGTTACTACCATTTGTCATAAGAAGTCATTGGGGTGTAGAGTTGACAATGCCTGTTTCAGGTTCCTGAACAATTGGGTACTCATACTTTTATAATATTGGATGCTTTAACTGGTTCTGGTGTGCTCACACCTTTCCTTCTAAGATTAGTGCCCCAGAAGTTTCTCACTAGAGAAAAAAACTGCTACCATTGTAAAATCTGGGGCAGGAAGCATCATCTCTGGTTACTTGTCCACTTCAAGTTGGTTTGTATGTTAGGTAGTATACTGACTATTCAATGTACTAAAAGCATGAAATAAAACTTTTATGTGGTCTGAAAAACACAATAAAAATTAAATTGAAACCACCTTCACAAGTTCTAACAGCATCAACTGGACGTAAAAGAAAGGTTTATAATTTGAAGATCTCTCAAAGTTGCAGATTTTAAATGTACACATTTTCATAAACTCTGGCCTTTGTCAGTTTCAGTAAGAATGAGCAGCATTACATTGGCAGAATAGAATGGGATGTATGAGGTCCCATATGCACAAAGTGAAAACACAGTTGTTGAAAGGTAACAGTATTAAACAAAGGAATCTGTCCTTAAATACAGCCATGTGGGGTTTAGTGATGTGGGAGTCACTCTGGAGGTGAGCTCAGTGTTCCTTCCTGGTAAAAGCATTTGGCTTCATTTAGAAGAAAGCTCATTGGTCATGGGCCTGTGAACCAAAGGGTCGCTGGTTCAATTCCCAGTCAGGGCACATGCTTGGATTGCAGGCCAGGTCCCTAGTACGGGGTATATGAGAGGCAAACACACATTGATGTTTCTCTCCTTCTCTTTCTCCTTTCCGTCCCTTCTCTCTAAAACTAAATAAGTAAAATCTTTAAAAAGAATAAAAGAATGCTCATTGGTAACAATAGCTCCCCTCACTACTTTCTAAGACCTGAAATACAAGGATTTTTAAAATTTTACATTTAATTGCAGACTTAATTGGGTCTAAATTTACAGTCTCTCCAGATATGCAGAATATCAATAATAGAGGAGCTACCAGGCAGTGCACTGCTTCTCATTGAATATTCAGTGTGTGATATGAAGATTTATCTTGTAAATATCACTGGTCATAGCCTTGTAAAATCACATATACATCATGTACAGTTTGGCTTTGAATATTCAGCAAATGGAGGAAGAATGAATTTTTAAAATGAAAGTATCAAAAAGGATAATTAATATTTCATAATCTTAACTTTTTCACTGCACATTGATTTTTAGTGTTATTTGGGGCATAATGTATCATGATTGCTTTCATAGTCAAATCAGATAATCTGGTCACAAACTTAAATGTTAAAAGCTAATGTGAACACATCTTGTTTGGCTTGAGAAATTAGTCATTAAGTTCCTCAATTAGCTCTGTGCTCATTATGTAGAAGTTCTATGAGTGAGTCAGATTGTAAATTTTTAGATTATGAAGGAAGTGATTAAGCATGTTGGGTGGGGGCCTACTGGAGAGGGATGTATGAATTGCTGGATTTGGGGGGAAAAGAGGAACCCTGCACCCGGGGCATGGAATAAACCAAGCTCCCCAGTGTATTAACAAGCATTATTGGATTTAACAGATCACCAAGCACAGTAGGTTGGTCAGTGTTTCTGTACTAATAGACACTTGATCCTTGTGGGCAGCCATAATTACCTCTGCAGACTCACCTGCTAACGCAGGAGAGGTGAGCCATGTACACTGAACAGGTACAGGAAATAACTGCCCAGAACTTTCCAACCTTTGGTGATGACTCACTCTCCCTTTGGCCTCATCTTTCCGTCTTGAAGCAGTTCATTCCAACACCGAACACTTTGCCCCTGCTCTCTGGGATGTCAACTCCTCTTTTTTCACCTGCCTTGTTCCAGTGACTGCTTCTGCTTCAGCTTCAGCTAAGAACTCCCTGCTTCATTTTCTATTCTAATGCTTTAGCGACTCTCTAGCTGAGTCAGTCCCTGACCTCCTCAGGGTCGAGGTAGTGTTTGGGGGAGAAAAGGGAAGGGGACTGGAACTTCAGGTTTTACAGTTGCTGCAGAGTATGCTAATATCAAAAAGGCAGAATGAGAGCTGGTCTGAGAGCTTTGGAGAGGTGGCCAAGAACAAGAGACCCAGTACTAACTTATTGGAGGGGACTGAATTTTGTATAAACTAGGATATGCTAAATTGTACTGTGATAACAAACCACCCCAAATCAGTGTTTTAACAAAAATGAAAGTTTACTTTTCATACAAAGTGTCCAGTGTGGTGTGGTGTGATGATCTGCTCCATGCAGTCACTTGGGGAGTCAGGCTAACTGAGGCACTGCTGTTTTATTATCTGCATCCTCTGGGCCATGTATACTTGGTACTCCACAGCAGGAGAAAAGAGACTAGAGAGTCTGGCATGGGCTTTTCACCGCCTCAGTGAAAAGGTGATAAATTCACTCCATACTTTATCGGTTAGGACAAGTCAGATGGTTCAGGAAATGTGGGAGAGTTAGTATAATATTTGGTGAGAATTCTGTCCGTGCCATAAGATCCACAGGCCAGAATCCATCAGAAGTGGGGCAAGGATGTTACTGATGAAGGGCAGGCCAGAAGTTTGGAGAAATAAGTACAAGGGAACCCATTCAAAAGAGACATAAAAGAAGGCAAGAGGAGAGAGCCTGGTCTGGCAGGGAGTGGCCCTCAGCTAGCTAAGCTCTCACTCTGATCATTAGGTTGGCCTGGGTAGGAGCTGACATGCAGAATCTGGAAGTCACTTTCAAAGACAATTGTTCCACATTATTATGAAGGGAGTTTAGTAGGTGACTCCTAAATGCATTGAGAATGCATGTGCTTTTAAAAAAACCATATGCATTCTTGTGTAATGTTTTGAACTAGTCAAGCATCATCCCAGGAGGAAATGTGCCATCTTCTGGGCATCATTTTGGTTGGGGGAGTTTCCTACCCTTTGGAGTCTCATAGTTCCTGTACAAAATAGAGCTAATATTTCATAAATTGTTGCTATCATTTATTACATTATGTACATTACAAGCACACTCTCATCAATCTTCTTTATCACCCTAAAGGTTACTACTATTAGCTACCCCACTTTACAGACAGAACTGCTGACTTTCAGAGATGTTAAAGTCATATAGCTAGTAAGTGGCAGAGTTGGAATTCAAATATAGGTCTAAATCCAGGGATTCATGTCTGATTGCTAGAATTAAATAGAATATAACATGTCTGGCATTTACTAGGAGCTTAATAATGTTGATTTTCTTATTCTTTCTTTTTCCTTCCTCCTTCTCATCCTTGGGACTCCAGCCAAATAACTCTTCACCTGAGGTGGGTTCCTTTAGAGATTTCTCTTTAGAGAAGAGCCAGAAAACTGCTTACACAATGACTTCTCCAGCTGAGCAGGTGAGGGGAGAGGGCCGGTGGTGTGGGGGCTGGAATACACACCTGCCACGCTGCTGCCCTTCCGCCCGCTGTGGGGCGGGAGAGCTCAGTGAAGGAGCAGACAAGAAAGAGTCCAGGGCTTATTTACCTGCTCGAAAATAAGAATAAGAGAAGTGGCCTTTACCCTCTTTCTTCCCTTTTGCGGTATTTCTGGCTTTAGTGCTGTTTTAGAAGTTTGTTTACACCTGCAGAAAGTGATTAACTTGGTAATATTAACATTTCTCCCATTTAAGCCCAGGAAGCTCTACCAATTCCCAGCCCTTCTCAAAAATGAAGTCATTTAAACCCTCATTCTTAAAAATATGTAGCTTCATCAAGCAGACTCTGGTTTCCTCCTATCCTGGGGGCCAGGTGTCCTGCCTGGGGCTGTGCGTGAAGGTGGGAGGATATGATTCTACATCTTGAAAATAAGACTTTTTTTTTTTTTTAATTTAGAGGAAAATGGATGATACCTCTTCATGGCACCCAGCATGGAGCTTGGGTAATTTCTTTTCTTTTATTTCATTCTATAAAATAACTGGGTGACTGCCAGGGAAAAGTATTGTGGGACACAGTTCTTAGTGTCTACTATATTGAACTACTCTGGCAAATTCAGACTGCCACTTGGTATGAGTTTTAGGTTCTTAAAGCACAACTTGAGTCTTCAGGCGTGGGGAGCTTGATACTTTGTCTTCATCTAGTTTCCACTTAAAAAATTTCTAGCAGACTCCCAGAATGATTTAGAAACTCTCTGTAATCAAATGCTAATAAATGTCTGCACCAGCTAAATGTCCTGCTGATTTGCTTATCATGTGATGGGTGATAGGCCATTTTCTTAGTAAATTTAAGGATCATGATTCACTGTCATTAGCCCAGGAAGGCCAAATTCTTTTTTTTAGTTAAAAGTTTAAATTCTGCTCTCTTGACATAGCTTGTTAAGTTGGGTATAACCTAAATAGTGCCTGTCTGAGGGTTGGAAGCCAATTGATTTGTTAGTTTTTAGAATGTTGGCCTTAAAGATAGTTGTGGAGCCTCACATCTTTTCTGTTGCTGTGAATTGCTGTTGGGGTTGAGAGTGTCTTGAGTCCAGAAGGCCAGACTTTGACCTTGGGCAACTGAGTTGCCAAAGGGAGACATGTTGCATCTCTCAGGGAGCTCAGGGATTTAGAAAATCCTCTCCTCTACCCGCTTTGCATATGATGAGGCAGCATAGTGCAGAGAGCATGCAACTCTTTGGGAATATGCAGCTGTCCTGAACAGCAAATCCGATCAATCAACCCCAGGCCCACAGGAGCTTGTCATGAGAAAATAGAGGAAGAATAATTGGACTCCATAGGAATTGCTTCACCTATCATGTTTTCTTTTAGCTTTAAAGAAAAATCTTCCCCTCCTTTCTCTGAACACTTCTACTCCTATTGTCAAAATCATTTACTTGGCAGGGGCACTTGTCACATTCTGTTCCTCTTATGAGTGAAATTATCGTGTATAAGAGTCTAATATCTCAAGTAGATGGGGATTTCCTCAAGACAAAGGGCTGAGTTTCTACACTCCTTTCTGTCCTTCATAGATAGTGATGCATAATACACCATTCATTTTTGTGAATTATACTCTAGTGTATTGAATTATTATTTTGATCATTATGATTCATTACTCATACTTGATGAAAATTCAGTCAATGTTAAAAGTACACATGATGCTGTCTTCCCCATGCATTTGTGTAGAGTCAGGACAAGTTTATCTGGACTCAAGACTCAAAACTTTTGTGTTGGGAACTTACTTCATAGAGGGTTTATACTCAGAATGAAGTTTATTTAATTCAGTGAATATTTAGATCTTCTATCATGGGAAAGGTTATAGGCTTTTAAAAAGAAAATAGTATCCAAGCACTTGGTGAGTTTGTAATATAATGTATGAGTGATGAATAGATTTCAACTTAAATATTTACCTCTGTTAATTGATGGTGGCATCTTGGATTGATAATAAGGATTATGAAGTCTAGTCTAGATCCAGTAGGCCAGAATGCTGTAATCAGTTAGCGATGTGCACCGTTTATTTAAGGAATGGAGAACGACAGCATGGGGGCCACATGCTCATGCAGAATAAATTCAAAGTCTAATAGTAGAAGGAGTTTCTATTTAGCAAAAATCTAATCAATCAATACCTTGATCAAATTTGTTTGGTACAAAACATACCAAATAGACAAATTGTATGTAATAATTATGTATTAGCCTGCTTGTGCTGCCATAACAAAATATCATAGACTGGGTGGCTTGAACTGCAGAAATTCATTTTCTTACATTGGAGGCTAGAAGTTTACGATCAAGGTTCTGGTCAGTTCAGTTCTTGTGAAGGCTCTTTTTCTGGCTTATGGACAACAGCTTTTTGTATGCATCTGAGCTTTTTTTGTGTGTTCTTGATGAGATAAGAGAGAGAATGATAGGGCCTGATGGAATTAGGGTCCCACCCTTATAACCTCTTTCAATCTTTATTACTTCCTTGGAGGCCCCATCTCCAAATACAGCCACATTGGTGGTTAGAGCTTCAACATACAAATTTTGGGGGGTTGCATTCAGCCAATATGTAGCAATATGTGGTATAAAGTGTTTGTTTATATTTTCTTTTTGGAGGAGGGCATATCATGGGAGTTATAGTTCTAGACAGGTTTATCATTTTAAAAAGAACAAAATATCAAGATCAGTTTCTTTTTTTTAAAAGATTTTATTTCTTTATTTTTAGAGAGGGGAGAAAGGAGGGAGAGAGAGAGGGAGAGAAACATTCATGAGAGATGTATCAACTGATAGCTTCTTGTATGCCCCCAACCAGGGACCCGGCCCACAACCCAGGCATGTGCCCTGACTGGAAATCAAACTTAGTGACCTTTTGGGTCACAGGCCAGTGCTCAATCCACTGAGCCACACCAGCCAGGGCTCAAAAGCAATTTCTTAATTAATTATTTTTTACATTAGCTGCATTTATTAGTGTTGAAGACATTTGATCTTATAGATTGTTCATTGTAATTCAAGTAATGTACATAATTCATTTTTTATGTAATTCAGTTTTAAAAATTATATCAAAGAAGCCAATACAATTCAGAGTAACAGGTGGTAGATGGGTTTGTAAATGCATATTTAACAAAAAATTATGTACTTTTCTAAATCTTAGTGACACCATAAAATAACAACTAAGCATCAAAAAGTGCGATCTTCCAAATTATGTTAACTGCAAGCTTTTGCCTTGGAAGATGCCTCCACTCCTCTACTGACCAACATGCCTTATTTTTATATTGGTGTGTACTTAATGGACTAAAAATATCACATTTGTTTTTATGACTATATACATTACACTGAAATTTTAAAAAATGTAATTTCTTAAGGTAACACTTTCTATCAGTGAAATTTAAATCTGGATCCAGGCTTGTTTTTGTTGTGGTGTTTTTGTGTGAAGTTTTTTATTTTCTTCCAAGAGGATTTGATTATTGAAGTAATAAGATAATAGAAATAGCCATTATTGCCCATAGAAAAACAGAAACTATATCAGTGTTTTGAGTTCAACCCCATCCAGCTCTTGCTTATCTCACTACCCCTCCAGGGTTTATATTTCAGAATAAAAGACATTTAAATAACATTTATTCTTTATTATTACAGTAAAAGCTGACCTGAGTTTTACTGTACCGCTGAGCTTCAAATGGATCCCCTTGCCCTGCCATTTCTCACTCATCCTGAGGTGACTGAACTGTAGGACACCCGCATGGATGATACAATGGATTCTCTTGATTTTCATCGCAAACAGAACCTTCATAAAATGTTTGATGAGTTATTGATTCAGGTTTAGAAATTTATAGGGGAAATTTTGTTTATTCATGTTTCTATCTCAAAATGACTTTCTCTTTAATTATTACTAACACAGGAAAGATGCAGTCACTCAAGGTGACAGTGAAGTGCAACGGAGTGATGACTGAAATGAGAAAAGTATCTGAGGGCTCGGTAAATAAGGAAGCATACCATTTGAAGAATTTAGCATGTAAATAATCTCCTTTTCATGCCTTCAGGACATAATGCTGTATAATAGGTGAAATTATAATCTACTATAGTTACCAATGTTTGTTATTACAGTAGTTTTCCAGTTACTATACATATCCATTATGATTAGAAAAAAGAAAATAAAAATTACATGTAATTCTACCATGCAATAAATATTCACTAACTTCTGTATTAATATAGGTAACTACTATTAGCATTTTAATGTGCATCTTTTTAAAATTGGAGTTACTAACATTTTGGAATGCTATATTTGCTTAATAATGTATTATAAACATTTTCTTACATCATTAAACATTAATTAAATGTAATTCTATCATATAGACATATCATACTGCATATCAACCTGCTATTGCTGAATATTATTTGCAATTTTCTGTTATTTCAAGTCATATTGCCTGAAGCATCATATTATATACATATGGTACATAAATTAGTTTTGTTATGATAAATTTCTAAAAGTGAATATTAGGTTAAAAGGGAGTCTTAGGTTAAAGGCTGTGAATATTTTATGGATCTCAGTAAGTATTACTTTTTGGAAAGAGGTATCATTTTATGTTCCTATCAATAATTTGAAAGTGCCCTCTGCTCCGTACCTTTGGCAATAGAGTGTTATCATTGTTTATGCTTGTCACTTTGGTAGATGAAAAATATGATATAGTATAGTTACTCACTTATAGACTTGACTCTGGGCTTACATCAGAACACAGAAATGTAGAAGGAAGCCTTGTCAGTCTGTCTTACTGCTCTAAAGACTAATTTTAGATCAAAACTCTTTTGTTAACCCATTCAACAAATGTTTTCTGAGTTCCTCTTCAGAAAGAAAAAAAAATTAGAATGTAAAGTTTAGTATTTGGTAAGTTAATAATACTGCTCAGTTGATGGCACATTAGCACTGTCATGCCAGGGTGCTCTCTTGTTTTATTCCATTATTTCCTCTCCTTTTGGCCTGACACCCACTCCTTTTCCCTTTTCTTCCATAAACAGCCTTTCTAGTGTGTTTAACATATGTTGTATATGCATGCTTCCTTGAAGAACATATAGTGTTGTGTGATTATGAGTTTTTGTTTTTAAGTTGCGTACATTTTATTCACAAATCTCTCATTATCTTACATTTTTACTGCTAAATACTACATTAAAAACTATATCCTTGTTGTGAACAAGTTTAGATTTTTGCTTCTAATTGCTGCAAAAATTCCACAGTGTACACTTGAGGTCCAAACAAGGAGGAAAATGTTGTGCTCAATTCATGGCATGATTAAGTGAACATTTATGTGTTACTTTTTGAATAAAGGAGATTATGATTAGTTATGTGGTTACATATGTCTCCAATGAGTGTATACATTTCTGAGAGGGTTGCAAGAACTTTAGGAATGCTGAATTAGTAGCACCTGCTTAGAGCTTCAGTAATCCTGGGGGAGGTAAGACTGTCTCCCCACCCTGCATGTACATCCAGTGGGGCATGCGCACCACACCATTGACTTTGGGTAGGGGCGTAGGCGTCGGTACTGTGGTGTGCCTCTCCCACCCTGCCATGCAGTACTGTAGCCAGGAATACAATACTACCTTGTGCCTTGTATCTTGAGTTTCATTTACAATGTCTGACATCTAGGAGCCACTCAAAAAATATGTTCAATGGCCCAATGAAAAGGAATCAAAGATTAACCTTACAGCAATAAAATAGGGAGACAAGGATCCCTAGTGCCTAAGCAGTGAGGGATTTCAAAACAAACAAATAAACAAACTTATAATTCTGCAGCAGAATTCCCACATGTATTTTTGTCCTTTGGAGTATTTACAAAATAAACTTCCGGGGCAGAGCATCCAGGTCAGTATGCTACAGCTTCCAACCCTTTGCTCTTGGAGCAATGGAAAGACATGGTCCTCTCTTTGTGCCTAGTGCCGCACTGGCTTGTGGTACCAAGAAGCATCTGAAGTGTGTAGCAGCTCCAAAGCATTGGCTGCTGGATAAACTCACCAGTGTGTTTGCTCTTTGGCCATCCACGGTCCCCGCAACCTGAAAGACTTCAGTGTTCCCTAACAGGAGATGAAGTAAAAAAGATCTGCAGGCAGTGGTTTATTAAGATTGATGGCAAGGCCCCAACAGGAGGTAACCTACCCTGCTGGTTTTATGGATATCATCAACATTGACAAGATTGGAGAGAATTCCAGTCAGATCTGTGACACCAATGGTCACTTTGCTGGTCATCATATCATACCTGAGGAGGCCAAGTACAAATTGTGCAAAGTGAGGAAGATCTTGGATAGCACCAAAGGAATCTCTCATCTGGTAACCCATGATGCTCGCACCATCTGCTACCCTGATCCTGTCGTCAAGGTGAACACCACCATTCAGAGTGATTTGGAGGCTGGCTAAATTACTGCTTTCATCAAGTTTGACACTGGTAACCTGTGTAAGGTGATCGGAGGTGCTAACCTGGGGTCAGCAATAGAGAGAGATTCTGGTTCTTTTGACTTAGTTCAAGTGAAAGATGCCCATGGCAACAGCTTTGCCACCCAGCTCTCCAACATGTTTGTTATTGGCCAAGGCAGGAAACCATGGATTTGCCTTCCCCGTGGAAAGGGAATCTACCTCCCCATTGCTGAGGAGAGAGACAGGAGACTGGCAGCCAAACAGTGATGAGTGAAACGAGCTCTAGGTGACATCATGGGAAGAAGAGCCTTTGTGCTTCGTTAAAGATAGCAGAGCATGAAAAAAAGGAATCCTACTCTCCCTAGTCCTTTTTCAATTAGGTGAAACTGACAAGTTGAAGCTAATGAAACATGCATTAAATTGATATGTGCCATTTATATGTCCAGGCATATAAGGCCAGTGTGCCACCTCCAAGCTCTCTTTCTCCCTTCCCTGGCAACCCAGGTCACATGTTCCAATTTGTGCAGGTACATGATGGCAAAGCATTAGATAGTCTTGTGACTGTTTGGAGAGACATCCTCCTCCCACTCTTGCCAGTCCATACTAGGAGGGAGTTTGGAAGTGTTGGAGAGGGGATTACATGTTCAGCAATATGGCCAGGAAGCTCTTATGAGATGTTTCAGTTGAGAGCAGAAAGCCTGAAGAAAGTGAGGGAATTCAGGCACCCAGGACAGGCGTATTCTCAAGAGACAGAGCAGCAAGTGCAAAGGCCCTAAGGTGGGACTGAGTTTGGTGTGTTAAAGGAAGCAGGACAAAGTGAGGGTGGTTGAAGCAGAGTGAACAAATGAGAAAGTGGTAGAGATAAGGCCACACCAATGTCTGGAGGTAGGGGAGAAAAAAATTGTGTAAGGTCTTAAGGTCAGTGTAAGGCTTTCACTTTGAGTGACACAGGGGACGTTGGAGAGTTTTTCATATTGGAATAACATGATCTCATTTATGTTTAACCAACATTGAGAATAGGCCAAGGGTAGCAAAGGGAAGAGGCAGGGTGTGCCACCAGGAGGAAAAAGCCATAATCCAGGCAGGGGACGTGGTGGCCTGAATTAGGGTAATAACAGTAGAACTGGTACGAGGCAGTCAAATTCCGGGTGTATTTTGAAGACAGAGCCAATAGAATTATGAATTGTTAGATGAGGGGTATGAGAGAAAAAGTCCAGGATGATTCCATGGTTTTTAACCTGTGTAACTGGGAGAGTGGAGTTGCTGTTTGTTGAGATGGGGAGACTGCAGGAGGAGCAAGTTTGGGAGGCTGTCAGGAATTCAGGTTTGGAGAGTTTGGTTCGAGATGCCCATGGAACATGCAAGTGCTTATAAAGGGAGATGTCGCCAGGGTGCATTGGCAAGGAGACTGGTCTGGTAGAAGGGCAGAGATGATGCCAGTCTTTACCTGGGACATGGAGGTCTATGCTCTCTAAGAAGAGACTCAAATACTAAGAGCATTTGGGGGCCTGTTCCATGATTTTTACTGGGCAAGCTGGCCTGGAATTTGGTTTCCCAATTACTTTGATTAAGCTGAGTATCTCCAAAACTAGCTGTTGATCTAGCAGCAAATACATTTCCACATGAGCACTATCCACTGGGCAGTGAAAATGTCAGAATTTCATAGTGTTTGTGTGAAAAATAATCTAAAACCCCCATTCTCAAAGCTTCTGCCTCCTTGAGTTTGGAATTTTAAGGCAAGACAATTTATATTTATTCCTCTAGCATAAAAAATTACATTTCCACATCAGAGTTATGTTTGGTTTCTAAATCTGTTACCATAGCAAGAACTATATTCCCCAGCTTTCCCTGGTTGCATTGTTTATATTTCTTAGCCAATAACATCGAAAACTTTTTTTCTAATCTCACTTGGAACTTCTACTTATTTCAACCCTTTGCTTTATGAAACATTTATATATCATGTGCATGAACTTCACATGGGGGAATCTTAGATGCCACCTGTCTTCTTTTTGAAGTGACTAATGTCAGCCCTACACCAGGTGCTGCACATTCCACTCCTAATTGTCACAAATGTGATGAACTTAACAGCACCCTGTCCATGGCTGGTAAACAGTGATTCATTCCGTATGCTCCAGTTCTGCACAAGTGTTATTTTTGAGACTCAGAACTCACTGAAGTTTTTTGCTTTGTCAGTTGTTATTCCTGTTTATCTCCCTGTTCGTTTACATGATTCCTTACTTTGTGAACTCATTTTTTAAAAGATTTATTTATTTGTTTGTTTGTCTATCTATTTATTTATTTAAGAGAGCAGAAGGGAGGGAGAATGAGAGAGAAACAACCTTGTATGGCTGCCTCTCGAGGACCCCCACCAGGGACCTGGCCTGCAACCCAGGCATGTGCCCTGAGTAGGAATTGAACCAACAACTCTTTGGTGTGTGGGCTGAGCCACACCACTGAGCCATACCAGCCAAGGCTCATTTTGTTTTTTGACTTCTTCCTGGTCTCCTGTTTTTGATTTCCTCTGCTCTCTTCTTCATCAGCAAGAGGAAATTGAATGTGCTGCATGGGCCTTCCATGCCAGCTCAGGGCAGAGCTGTGCTTCTCCCACTGAAAGGCAGGGCCGTGCATTGATCCCTCGGCCTCTGCAAGTCACATAACTCAGGGGCTTGTCTGCGTGGCCCCAGGTAAAAAATTAGGAGGAGGTTTTGCTTGAACAAACTGTGAAATGCTCTGTGTTGGAGTAGTACCTGGAGCGCAAAGCCACAATCAGTCCAGAATCGACAGTGAAATTGAGGGAGCCAAACACAAGTCTCTAAGGTCCTTGATTCTGGAGAAGAGAAGGAGTCATTTCTTAGATCAGTGTTAACTGGTCTAAGTGGTGGGTAGGGCCACTGTGTGTGCTGTGTCTGCTGTGTTCTGTGCTGGGGCACCCAGCTGAGGGGCAGACAGGGGCTGGAATGAAGCTGGTGGGCTACCATGCACCTACTTTTGATGGTTAATTTCCTGTGTCCACTTGACTGGGCCATGGGGTGCCCAGATATTTGGCCACACATTATTCTGTGAGGGAGTTTCTGGATGAAATTAACATTTGAATCAGTAGAGTGAATAAAGCAGATTGCCCTCCCAAATGTGGATGGGCTTCACCTAATCAATTGACCTGAATAAACAAAAAACCAAGTAAGGGAGAATTTGCTCTCTGCCTGACTGGCTTCCAGCTGGGACATCAGTCTTTTCCTGCCTCCAGAGTTGGACTGGAACTTACACCACCAGCTCTCCTGGTTCTCATCCCAGGGACTCAGACCGGAGCTATACCATTGGTTCTCCTGGGTCTCCAGGTTGTGGATTATAGAATTTGGGACTGCTCAGCCCCCTAACAATGTGAGCTAATTCCTTCTAAAGAGATACATTAATACACTATCTGAGACACTGCCCAAGGAAGAGGTGCCTCCTGCTAATTCACACAAAGTTTCCCTCTGGAATAACTAAGGCTCTGGCAGTGGGTGTAGATGTAGGAAAGGGGTTGATACATGTAATTTGAAAAATTATAAGGGGGGCACCCAAAAAACTGGAATTATCTGGTGGAGGGTGGGCCTCTTATAGCACATACAGGTTTTCTTCACTAGGGTGAGTGTTCTAGGGACCCATCTGTATCAGTGTCCCAGCTGGTAGTGCTATGAGAAGCTGCATTTGGCTTCAGTGAATTTATTTTGAAGACTCTTTCAATGTGTTGGCCCATTTCATGATGGGTGACTTACAAGCTCACCTGCCTGCACCATGCTGAGCGTTTAGTGGTTTTTGACCAAAAATGGCATGACTCCCATGCTCCACACCCCCCACCCCTGCATTCACCCAATATCACCCTGAACAATTTTTTCCCCCTGGATGAAAAAAGTCCTCAAAGGGAAATGTGAACAGGTGAAACAAAAAACAGCAAAAGCACTAAAATTGATGTGTTCACAAACCATTTTGAACAGTGGAAAAAATGTCTCAATAGGTGTATTGCATCAAATGGAGAGCACTTTGAAGGTAACTGAAGTTTAAATGTGTAAGAATAAATACACAATTTTTTCTATTAGCAATAATTGTGCCTTGGATAAACCTCATTGGCTACGATACTGCCACTGCACAAAGCTAAAATAAATACACAATTTTTTAATAAATAAATTCCAGGTTTATTTGGGTCTCCCCTCATATGTCCTCCTCTACTCCCATGTAACTGAGAGTTTCGTGGTTGTTTACAGCTCCTGTTTCAGCATGAATCATAATACTGGTGATTTTGCAACTCCAGAGGGATGGGAACAATTAAGGGTGTTACAGTTTCTCTGCTAAATTCCTGATGTACTTGAGAATACTAGTTAGAGAGAGATACAGTAAAAGAGCAATAAGTGATATCCAGAAAAAATACTCACACTTTGTGTTTGGGTGGGGCAATGTGTACTTCTTAAGACACGTTTCCTTCACTGTTTTGCTTTCACAAAGAGGTATGGCTGACACTTATCATTCTTATTCCAAAGGCACAGACACAGGGCTGCAGAGGGACACGTGGACAGCCCTGTGGTTGGGTGGTGGCTGGAGGTCAGGCCTCTCTAGATGAGCTTCGGTCTGGGCTCTGGGGCTCTTTCCAGCCATCCGCACAGGCCTGGCAGAACACTTAGAACACGAGGACCTTCTTCCTAAGCATTTCATTTCTTAGAAAAGGTAGATTTCCTTAAAGAATGGACACTGGAAAGCCTGGCTGGTGCAGAGTTCTTTTTTCCCCCCTGAGAAAAAGACCATGTTTATTTAGGTTGCAATTACATGTTTTAATTCGGTTCTTTGCTCTCACTGTCCAAAGTCTCTTCTCAGCGCTGGAAAGGCAAGAATCCACACATATGCAAATATGCGTGCACACGCACACTCATCTCAGGACTATCTTGTTCATCGGTTTTCTAAAACAGTACTCGGACCATACCTACTCCGGACACCATCGTGTTACACAGGTCACTGCCGTAGAGGGTAACTGTGAGATAACATTTGCCGGGCATGTTGTCCTCAACATACGAATTACTGTTTCTGCTCTTTCCCCGCAGGGCAGTGAAAGAAGAGAAGTGATATTATGATGCACTTGAGAGTTCTTTCTGCCCCAGGGAGGAGATGAGAGCCAATGACCCAGAGAACCAAGGTTTTGTTGTTTTGTTTTCAGCTGGTACCCAAATTGGTTTCACAGTTTCTTTTACTTTTATGTAACCTTTCCTCTGGGGCATTTAATGCAGTTTACAGTGACAACATCATCCTCAGCTCCAGCTCTGGAAAGACCACCTTGGAGGAAAGCCACATTATATCTGTGATTATTCCTAACAGATTCTCCAACCATTTTCTAAAGTTTTGTGATGTTGACACATTCTCCCAGGAGGGTTAGTTGAAGTTCTAGGCCAAGAATGTTTCGGAGAAAACCATAGAAGCAGGTTGTCGGTTAACGCTTCAGAATTTTCTTTACCTGACATCATTGCTTCCCCAAAATCCAGTTCTAGGTCTCAAGGCTGCACCCTGTGAGGAACAGGAAGGAGAGTAAGACTCTTGGGTTCCAGTAACCTTGCATCCTCCTTAAGGAGATGAGACATTCAGGAATAAAGGAGCAGTGAGTGCTGTTTACCTAGTCACACTCTCCCTTGATATGACTGAGGCTTGGCGAAGTCCACAGTAGAATTTCCTGCAAGCTGAGGAATTCCTAAATTTTAGGGAATTTCCTCTCTTCACCAGATCTCTGTTTGCCATTGGTTTAGGTCAGTGCTTTTCAAACTTGGATGTTCTTATTAATCATCTGGAGACCTTGTCGAAAGGTACATTCCCATTCAGTTGTTCTGGAATGCGGACAGAGATCCTGAATTTCCAACAAGGTCTTTGGTGAAGCTAAGGCTGCTGGTCCACAAACCACACTATGAATAGTAAATGCCCAGAGCAAAGTTAATCTCTCAGGACCTTAACGTCTTTCCTGTTCTTTCTCTTGATGCCACCACTGTGTGACTGTGGCCTCTACTCCCTATTGCTACCATGTCCAGTCTCAGTCCTCATCTATTGCCGAAAGTGTATGAAAGATTGGTCTTCTATCACTCAAACCTGCTTTGAGTTTATTGGGTCAACTTTAAGTGGCTTAGCTTCTGGTTCCTTTTCAAGTTCCCCAAAAATGTCACTTTCAAGTTCCAAGGAACTTGGAATAAGTATCCCCAAAAGTAGAATTCCTCAGCTATGCTGAATATTTCTCCAAAGACTGTGGTGGTCTTTGTCTCTCCTTCTTGCTGGGGAACGTCATCTCTCAGTGTATCAGAGGTAGCATTAGCAGTGGAATCTTATTCATGGCTCCTCATGGCTAGGCCAACAGGATTCATACAATACTCTCAGGTTTTCCAAAGGCCCAGAAGTTAATGCATAACTTAGGTTGTTGCCATGACTCTCACTGCAAAGAGAACAAATAAAAATTGTGTGAGGCAGGCAGGGAGACACCAGGATCCGGTATGCTGTTCTACTGACTGATTACATCAGAATCAGCCAAGAAGCAGCCTTCAAATACACATTTCCAGGGGCCTCACCCCAAGCCAAATGGATCAGAATTTCTGGTTGGGGTACTGGGGGAGCAGGATTCATGTTCTTATAAAGCACAGATTACCTAGGGGCTTTCTCTGCTGATGAGCAAATATGAACACCTTCTATTTATCCAGGCACTGAAAGAGTGACTGACTACCTACTATGGATCAGACATAACACAAACAAAGCTCCTCCCTTCTTGCCTTTCCCAGCTGAAAGTGGAAAGTAAACAAAATAGAAATAATTGCAAATGATAAGTGTTAGGAAAGAAAAAAACAAGATGATGAACTCCCAGTGAAGCAGTCAGTCCTTTAGATGACCTGTTTAGTGGTGGTGTCTCTGGGGCAGTGGCATTGAGCCTGGAGGGGTGGGGACTACCCAGCAGCACAATGGTGCTGAGGCTGAGAGTGTCTCATGTGACTATCCCTGGGGAGAGAGCATGCTCTAGCAACTTCTGTAGATGCTACCAGAAAAAAAAAAAAAAAAAAAACCCAAAAAACAGTTTACAGCTCTCTTCCCTGCAAATTAATCATCAGAAATTAGAGATTCTTTCCCACGAAGGCAAAAGATTTCTGCCACCTTTAGAGCCTGTTTGCTCTACTGCTAAAGCCAAAAGCTGGGGTCTCACTGAGTGCATCACTGAAGACCCTTATGCTACTCCTTGAAGGCTGCCTGGACAGTTGGGGGCCTGAGAGCCACCTGCAGAAGCCCCACACTCTGCCTGTTTCTTCTGGTGAAGGTGATAATCAGGATGACAGCTTCGTTCACTGTGTGACTCCGGCCTGAGCCCCAGACTCCTTGTCTGTGCAATGGCTGAGAATGCCTGTCCCGTAGTCGGTTCAGTAAGATCGCGTGCCTCGTCCATGGCAGTTCTTGTCCAGTCACATGTGACCGTGGTACTTTGGAAGGGTTCATTCTGAAAGACAGTGAGTGTACCTCAACTTTCGCTCTGTCACTTATCATTTTTAATTATATGGTGGCTTATTATAACCCCAAATCCCAGGTGATATTAATGCTGCTAGGAGATTGTTTGCTGCAGAGAAGTCTTCCTAATCAAACTGGCACACCCTCGGGGCAGCTGATTTCTGTGTTAGGGAAAAAGCAATCTTAATGAGCAAATGTGTGAAGAGGCATTTTCACTTGTGAAACTCTTAACTGTCTCTGTGTCAGACAGCCTAGCAAGGGGACTGAACACTCCCAGCTGCTGTGGGGGTGGGTCTTCATGGTGGGGGAGGGGGAGCAGGGCGCATTCTCCTGGAGTTTGCCTGGCAGGCAGTTCAGGCCTGTTAGGTGGTTCCTGCTTTTAGCACTTCCTTTTCTTCCTTAACTCCTGGGCAGGCAGGCAAGACAGTAGACTTCTGGGATGTTTGTGATCTGTCGCTTTCCCATTTAACCATCTCTGCAGGAGGCGGCTTTCACGCTCTTCCTGAGTTCACATCAGAATCTGGACACCCCAGAGTCTGAGCTCCAGAGGCACCCACACAACCTTTGCTGCGCTCCCACAACACTTGCCAGGTGTGGTGGAGGGTTCATGGGTGTATAAGACAGGTCCCTGCCCTCCAGAAAGAAAAAAATCTGTATCCAACTAGCTATAATAAAAGCAAGACTATGATAACAACAACAATACAGATAAAAAAGAAGTGCTTTGTTATAAATGGTGCTGTATTAGTTTCCGATGTGGCCACAAATTGAGTGGCTTAAAACCACAGAAATTTATTATCTCAGATGGGGTCAAAAACCTGACACAGGTCATACGGGACTAAAATCAAGGTGTTGGAAAGGCTGTGTTTCCTCCAAACGTTCTAAGACAGTCTGTTCCTCCACTCTTCCAGTTGCTGGTGGCTGCCAGCATTCCTTTACTTGTGGCCTCATGACTCCAATCCCTGTCTCTGTGGTTACAGTGCCTTCTCCTGTGTCTGTGAAACCTCCCTGTACCTCTCTCCTGTAAGAATTGATGTGATGGCATTTGGTGCTCACTGGGATGAGATAGGGTGATTGTTCTATCTCATGATCCTTCATGTAACCACACCTACAAAGCCCCTCATTGCCATATAAGGTAACATTCACAGATTCCAGGTGTTGGCACATGGATGTCTTCTGGGAAGTCATTCTTCCAGTCCCTTCCCCCAATCACATAGAGCCATGATGTCCAGTGTGGTAACCAGTAGTCACATGTGGCCATTGGGCACTTAAAATGTGACTTGTCTGAACTGAGATGTGCTGTAAGTGTAACATACATGCCAGATTTTGAAATCTTACTACCAAAAAATGCAAAGCATCTCATTAATTTTTTTAAGTTGATTACCTATTCACATAACATTTTTGACATATTAGGTTATATAAAATATGTTATTAAAATTAGCCCTGGCTGGTGTGGCTCAGTGGATTGAGTGCTGGCCTGTGAACCAAAGTGTTGCTGGTTCGATTCCCAATCAGGGCACATGCCTGGGTTGCGGGTGTGGTCCTTATAGGGAGCAGTGAGAGGCAACCACACATTAATGTTTCTCTTCCTCTCTTTCTCCCTCCCTTTCCCTCTCTCTAAAAATGAATAAATAAAATCTTAAAATTAGTACCACCTGTTTCTCTTTACTTTTTAAATGCAACTCCTAGAAAAATTCTAATTGCCCCCATGCCTTACATTTGCGGTTTGTACTATATTTCTGTTGGACAGTGCTCTACACCATGTACAACAGTAATCCTCAAACTACCGCACAGCAGAATTGCAAGGGGCATTTTTACAAGCCCCGATGTGCACGGTGCACTCCAGATTTGTTAAAACCAAACCTCTAGGGGGAGGCCCAGGCATCAGCGTGTTTCAAACCCTGCAAGTGATTCCAATATGCAGCCAAAGTTGAGAATCCAGGGAGTAGAGACCCGGAGGATGGTTAATAGTCAAAACAGCATTGCCTACAGAGTCATGGGTAATGCTATTTCCACAGCAGCTGCTTCCATGAGCCAGAAGGCATCTGGGATCTCAACATTCTGAGGGGCAGTCTGGCAGTTAGCTCAACCCTTCCCTGGCAATTTCTGTCATAGTACTTGGCAGGACAAAATACAGTCAAAGCCAGCAAGCTCTTAAATGGTCCATCTGGGGGGCTGGATCAAGGCAAAACACTTCTACAGAGGCTTACAGTGCAAGTGCGTTTCAGAGGCTTCCCACGGGGAGATGTGCCACCACCAGCAGTTCCTGCTACTCCAGGAATTCCCGGCGATTCCCAGCTCTACACCATGGCTGTGTTCTCTGGATCTGGACTCAGCATTAGGTAACAAAGCTAAAGTCCAATGCACTTCTTCTGAGTTTTGAAGTATTGCCCAGAAAATTGGTCCTTGGTGGGCAAGATAGAGTGTTTTAGTCACTGCTTGTGTTACTTGCCACAATACAGATATTACAATGAGATGAACCTCAGCTTTTTCCCTGCTGTATGATTGCTTATGTCCAGCATCATCAGTGAATGAATCCATCGCCTGAGTGTATTTTGAGTCTAACTCATTAAAACACCTTACTATCCTCCTTTTAAACAGTTTTGAAAATTTTTCTAAATTATGCAGCACTCCTCTTACTTTCAAATAGCAGATACTAAACATTAATTAATATTTTCAAAGAAAGAGGTCTTGAATATGTATCATGGGTGGCAAGACATTCCAAATGAGGATAAAAACATCTCAACAAAAGCCTCTAGCAGGCTTGTTCCCTGCCCCTTCCCCACTTTCTTTATTGAGTGTTGATTGGAGGTTAGGAAGTGGTCACTGTCTTCAGGGAGTTTAGGGGCCAGCAGAGGGAGAAAACAATACAGGGTTTATGACTGGTTGACAAGACCTCCCACCCCCTTTGGCCCCTTCCCTTCTTCTTCTCTCTTGTGCTGTGTGTGTGTGTTACATGTATATGTGCAGTTGATCTCTGCACACCATCAGCTCAGCTGCGTGGGCCCACTTATTGTGGATTTTGTCCCAATAAACATGTACAGTACCATAAATGTATCTTCTCTTCCTTGCGATTTTCTTTTCTCTAGCTTGCTTTATGGTAAGAGTACAGTATATAATACATACGACACGTAAAATATGTGCTAATCGACTGTTTATGTTATCAGCAAGGCTTCTGGTCAGCACTAGGCTCTTAGTAAAGTTTTTTGAGAAGTCAGAGGTTATACAGGATTTTTGACTATGTGGGGGTGGAGGAGGGTTGGGAGCCCTAACCTACATGTTGTTCAAAGGGTCAACTGTGTATACACACATATGCATACACACATACACATACATGTACACACACGTATATATGTATTAGGTAGCTTACAAAGATATATAAAGAACAAGGTAAGAAAAGAAATTTGGAGGGAGAAATTTGAAAGTAAGAAAGTTATGGAAGTCAGATTAGTCAACAAATTATATTCCTTAAGTCTTGTCTAAGTAGCTGAGTGTTGCCACAAGTTTGGATCTGACTTCTCAGCAGCCAGTGTGGAGAGAATACACAACCAATTGCATAGTTCACAACATCTGTAAGATTAAAACCTGAGTTGCCAGGAAACCCCATGGATTAGGCTGCAGTATAAGGCATTGTGGGATATACTCAGCAATGTCCTCAATAGCATCTCTTATTGCACCAAAAAGTTCTGTATGGCATGACAGAAATCTCTAGAGTTGGAGAAAATACAAAAGAAAGAATATTACTCTCTAGCTGGGGTAAAGTTTCTGCTGGGGTTGGGCTGGGTTAGTTTGAGCTTCCACCTATAATTTTGGTTCAACATTCTGTTTTAAGTGCCAAGCCAGATGTATGCCCTGGAGGTCGTGGGAGTGGAGAAGGATGCTCACCATTGCCTGCACTGGGGAAGTGCGGGCTGATGCCAGGGACCCAGAGGAGAGGGTGCCCATGGGCAGATCCAGTGGGAAAGGCAGGGAAGGCATTCTGCACATGAGACAATAGCATCAATGGGGCACAGAGGTGTGGAGAGTGCCGATAGGGAGCTATGGGCAGTTTGGCAGTGGAAAAATATATAAGGCAAGGTGTGGTGGGAGGTAGAGCTGGAGAAGTAGGCAAGTGCCAGACTGTGCTCACCTTATGTGTTTTGCTAAGGATATCTGCAGAAAGATACTGACACGTCACTGATGGGTTTAGACCCATCACACTGGGGAGCTGTGTCTGCTGACATCTGCATTAATGGCCAATAAATCTCCCCCAAGCTCAGTGGCTTAAACAACAATCACATATTCTTGCATACAGATCTGTGAGTCTGAGAGGAGAAGGTGGTCAGACTTCAGGGTGAGGGTCTTCAGGTTGCCTGGGGTGACCCTGTGTGGGGCCCAGGCTGAAGGAACTGCAGCTACTCAAAGTTAGCTCTTCTCACAGGGATGTGTGGAAGGACAGGAGGGTGAGTAGACAGACAGAGGTCTCGGGAGGCCTTGTCAGAAAAGGGATACATCCTTAGATACACCCACATTCCACTAGCTGAGCAAGTCCTGTGGGTAAGCACGTCTTTAGGGAAGGGAGATGCACTCTGTCCCTCAGTGGGAGCTGCTGCAAAGGCACGTGCCAGAGTGGTGGGAATTGCACAGGGAGGGGTGTGAAGAATTAGGGGTGAAGCAGCTGGACTTGACTTTTTAGATGGTTCACTTAGGTAGTTGCATGGAAAACAGATTTGAAAGAGGTGATGCTAGAGTAGAAGGCCCTCTGTTAAGTGACTGTTTATTTTTTGTCTGTTTTTAATAGCCACCAAGTGAAGTTCCTGGCAGCACATGTGACCTTAGCAACATTAAGAAACATTATTCATTTAATAATTATCCTGATCAATGATCAAAATTAGAAACTGTGGGGACTAAAATAAATTAATGTTTTTTCTCCTTCTAAGCTCTTCTAGCTGGACTAATAATGAAATTAACAGACAGATTAACAAGAGAAAATAAAATTTTAATACATGCTCATGGGAAATTAACATGTGCATGAAAATTGCAAAGGTAGTGAGGCAACATTGAGTATACATGGCATTTTGGACAAAGGAGAAAAGGAGGAAATGGGTTTTTGGGAGTGTGGATGGGTGACTCGCAGGTGGATGAGAAAGATGGGAACATACTCTGCAGACAAATTCTTGCCTGGTGACTCAAACAATGGGACATGGGAGCATCTGGATAACAAGCCGTGGAGCCTCCTGTAATTCAAATTAGGCTAAGAGAACATCCTAGTTTTTCTATGTAAATTTCTTGATCAGGAAAGGAGGGTCAAAGGTTCTCTAAGTGTTCCCCCCACCCCAATGAGTCTTTTGTTTCTTAATAACAGCTTAAAATCAATATCTCAAAAAGGCAAAACTTTTGGTCCCTTACAAAACATTAAAACCTCATCAAGGTGACGTAGACCAGCAGTGAGCAGCTGCTAGTGTATGTACATTTGTGGAGAAATTTATCTTGGGTTCTTTTCTTCCTTGTCCTCCCCAATTCCTCCTGTCATCCATCCATCTGCCTTATAATATCTAGTTAGGTGTTAACTCATCCGAGAGAGTTAGCAGTGAAGGGGGTGGATTGTTTTGTTTTAGAATAAGACTCTTGAAGAACAAACCTGTGATGGACAAAAGAAGAAAATATGTAGAGATTGCTATTTCCAAATAAGAGGCTGCCCAAATGTAGTATCAGTAAGGATAAAGTTGCATTTCTGCAGGTAATTTGATAAAGCACTTCATGTGCATTATCTCATTAGCCAGAGGTTAGATGATTTGTTCAAAGAGAACTACCAAGTGGCAGAGATGGGACTCAGATTTTTTTGACTTGTATTTTCCCTTCCTGTGCCAAAAGTGGTCTTAGGAATTGTGTTGAGAGAACCTTCTGTGTGCATGAGAGGAGGGAAGGTGTCAAAGGAATACTGCATTGGACATGGTTAAACAGGGAAGGAAGACTTTATTCAACACTATTGCAATACGAGGGAGGGAGTGGGGGAAGGGGAGAGAGAAAAGGGGAAAGAGAGAGACACTGAATTTAACTCCACTGACAGAAAAAGGCAGGAGGGTGCTTAAGCCCTGAGAAGAGCTATTGGGAAAGTACCGGAGGGCTTTGGGAGTGGGAGGAGGAGTTGGTCAGTGTGTTCAGTCCACCGGTGTTTGCTAATCAGCACTCATTGAAGTTAGGCTTCTACCCTCCCAGACTGGGATAGAGTGGCCCTATCTTCCTTGATGGTTCCATTTCCAAGGGATGGCTTCCCTGTCCTTAAGAAACATGCCTGGGTGGTGAAACTGGTGAAAAGCTGAGAGATTTACACCTCAAGCTCAGAGAAATAATTTACAATGGAAAGTTTTCTAAAGTAAATTCTCTAAGTAAAGGGTGGTTAGGGACCTATAGGCACCACGAAACCTGTTAAAGTTTAGTTGAGCTCAGGGGAACTTCAAGGTCAGAGGGCAGCACTTTTCCTTGCTCTGCAGGAAGCCAGGTCTCAGAAGTTTCCGACTGATCATCTCCTACCAGGGGGCAGCTTAATCATGGGGTAGACAGGGAGGAGCTGGTGGATGATTGCCGCTGCACCCTGGTTTCATGAAGCTCTACAAGGGTAAATCCTTGCAGTTTTCCAACTCTGTCTCCATCCTGGAGAGGACAGCATTCACCTAAATGACAAGCCCAGGACGAAATGCATCCAGGTCTTTGGGATTCCACGTGACTTCACAAGAGGGTAGAATGGGAAGGGTGGAAGAGACTTTTGCAGCCCCAAGATAGAACCCAGGGGCACAGGACACCCCCTTTCAGAAATTACCATGGTAAAAAGTAGAACCAGTAAGCCCAGCAGCCTGCAGCACAGATAAAAATGGAAATCTCCTTGGCTGGCATTTCAGCTTGCCTGAGGGGCAGCGCTGTGCTCAGAGGGGAGGTGACCTGACCTTAAAATCCAGGCCTCAGGAAGTAGGAGAAGGTATTCTATTTTTCCTTTGATGGTTTTCATTTAAAAATTTAAAAGATCCAGTTCCTTCCCCTGAAACTTCTTAGCAAAGTAGTGGATTTTTAGAAAAGACAACGATGTGTTGCGGGGGTTGGGGAGGGTGGCTGGTCCCCAAAGATCTGTGCCTTGACGCCTCTCTTTCCCCTTTGAAGAGCATTAGGATTTTTTCAACATTCCCTCCCTAACATTACCGCACCTCCGTTTCCCCCCCACCGATCTTTTCGTTCATTCTCCAAAGTACAAACAGATGGTTACCTCTCAGGTCGTGCTACCAATCTCTCCTGAATCCCAATGCCTCCAAATATCAAGCTTCTCTCATTTTGGTCGGCAGTTGTTTCCCCTGCCTGGGGAGCAACCTGGTGTGCGGAGGAGGGAGCTTCTTTGGCCACACGGTGGCGCACTCGAGCCTCCCAAAGCCCGACACACTTCTCCCTCTAGCCGCCCCACCCGCGTCCCAGCGCCGGAGCTAGCCGCGCCCCCGACCTTCCCCGGCGGGATAGCGGGGAGCGCGCCTCCGGAGCCCGGGAAGCTGTAGAGCGGCTGCCTAGTCCAGCCGGCGCGGGAGGTGCGGCTGGCTGCCGGCGGCCCGGGTCCAGGCTCCTCCTCCTGCCGGTCCAGCCTCTACCTCCCCCCTCCCGACCCATTTTCCCCTGGCGCGGCTCTGAAAATCCAAGGCTTCCCCCAGCAGCCTAGGAGCGGCAGCGGGTGCTGCGAAGGACACAGGAAGAGCGCAGCCCGCCCCTCGGCCGCGCCAAGCCTTCGGGCAGCAGCAGCGGCGTTGCTAGAGCAGCCCTGGAGGCGCCAAGGCGCGCCCTTGCACGACTAAAAGAGAGGAGAAGCCTCGGGCTGAAACTGGGCAAGGGGGAGGAAAGCGCGCGCGTGTGAGTGCCAGAGTGTGGGGGACGACAGTCTGGAAGTAGGGCGGAGAAGAGGGCAAAGGAACCGGGGTGCGGCCTTTCAGCACTCCCTTCTGCGCCTCCGTCCGTCCCCGAGCTTCTCTCGCTGCGGCGCCAGCTTCTTAGCGCCTCTCGCCATGGACTTGCGGGGAGTTGAGATGCACCTCCGCAGCAGCGTGCGGGTGGCTGTCCGGCCCAGGGGGTACGCAGGCGCGCGCGCGGGGATGGCGAGGTAGGATGGCCGCCCAGCGCGACCCTTGTCGCCCCAACCCAGCGGCCCCCGGGCGGTGCCGCTGACTCGCCGGAGCGCACGGGGGTGTGGGCGGAGGCGGCCCTGCCGCGCGCCCGCGCCTTTGGGTGTCGCTTTGCCTCTTCCACCCACTTGCACCTGCCACCCCACGGATATCATGTCGAAGGCGGCCGGAAGCGGAGCTGCGGCAGCGGAAAGTTGTCCCCCAGCCTCTGTTGGCGCGTCCGCAGCCGTGGAGGACCTGTCTAAAGTGTCGGATGAGGAACTGCTGCAGTGGAGCAAGGAGGAGCTGATCCGTAGCCTGCGGCGCGCTGAGGCGGAGAAGGTGAGCGCGATGCTGGACCACAGCAACCTCATCCGCGAGGTGAACCGCCGCCTGCAGCTACACCTCGGAGAGATCCGTGGGCTCAAGGTGAGCGCGGGGCAGGTCGGTGACAGGAAGCTCCGCGGGTCCGGCGCGGGGTGCCCCAGGGAGGTGGGGCCAGGCTAACTTTCCCTCCCTCCGTCAACAAGTGATCCTCCCCATTTTCCAGGTCGGCACCCCCCTGTTTCCCATCCCCTGCCCTTTGGAAACTTTTCCAAACTTTGGAGGCTTTTGGTTCCCTTCTCTTTCCCTTGAAGGACGCCCAGCGTCGACTCTCTCGTGGGGTCTTCTGCTGCGTGGGGGTGGGGGTGGGGTGGGGTGGGGAGTGGACGCCTAGGATGCTAAAACGCTCGGAGGAGGTTATGGGCACGCAGAAGCTTTAATTTCCCAGGGATCCTGGAAAATGAGTGTTTTGGGTTATAGTGCTGGGGGATACATACCGGCAGGGGAAAAGGCGAGCGAGGGAGTGAGTCCAGAGCGAGTGGGGATCGGGGATACGAAAAGGCTGCTCTGGCTCCACGGCTTCTTCGGTGGGGTGGGCGGAGGAGAGGACAGGTTGCCAGTTCCCGGGAGAGAGGCAGGCGGGGCGTCCAGGGAGAGGCCACGGGCGCCACCTTCGGAGCTGGCATATATCACCGGGTGCAGAAGAGCTTAAGCTCTGTTACGTTTTCTACTTTCTCTTGTGCTTTCCTTCTCCCTGAATTCGGATGGCGTAATCTGGGTTACCGGCCCCCTGCCCTGCAGTAACCCCCAGTTTGATTTTAATTTCATCTAGAAAAGAGGAGTAATTAAAGGACTCAGTATGGGGAGCACAGGGTTTTGAAGGGTACCCCAAGTGTCAGTTTATGGTGGTTGTTTTTTTGAGCCAGCCCTCCTGCTTTGCTACTAGGGAAGAGAAAAAAAAAATACCTTTTCTTCCCCAACCCGTCTCCACCCGCCCCCCCCCCCAACTTTCTTTTCTCCTTGGAGAGCTGTGCGTGTGTCTGCAGTGTGCCTGCCCAGCCCGGGGCTCTGCTACTCTCACCGGTGGCGGAACCGCCCTGTGGGCGTGCACCACAAACTTCCTCTCCTCACTGCGTGCGCCGGTGCCTCCCGGTATTCCTTCCTCTCATTGTTCAGCTTTTGTTTATAGGAAGCCAGACACAAATGAAATCACTGTAGGGACCTTAGGGAGCAAATTCCTACAGGCACATGGTGTTTTTGTCCCCTTTCCACTCCCACCCACTTCTCAGGCTGTGGATGCTTTCTTCATTGCCTCAGCTCTCCAGCTCTGGGATTCTGGGGCTGAGAGGAGTGGGCGGAGCAGAATGTCAGATGCTCACCTGGGTGGAGGTGGCAGCAATGGATTGTCATATTGTCCCTAGAGTGGGTGCAATTAGGGAGATCTCACGTCGGAAAAATCCCAAGGCTTACTCTTTCCTTTGGCTTAATTCATTAGTAATGGAGAATTTAAGGACCAGACTCTTGTGGGATTAGACAGACTGCTATAGTGGAAGATCATCCCAGAGGTGAGTTTATATCTAGAATCCTCATTGGCCAGGAGGATGAACTTGGGTAATTAATTTCTCAGAGCCTCATTTTACTTATCAATACAATGCAATGATAATAACCATATCCAGACATCAAAAATACAACTAAACTACAGAACAACCATAATTCAGAACAGCCTGAAATCTAGCTGAATGGAAGTCTTACAAGTAAGGATATAAAGAAGTCACATTGGGACAGGTAGAAGGGGTATAGACTAGGAACTGGCTGGTCCCATACCTACATATGGGGGATAAAAATTGGTAAGGATATCTCCACTGCAGATGTCCACCCTGAGGAGCAAGGGTTCCCAGTTCCCCACACCAGGCTCCCGAGCCTAGGGTTCCAGTGCCAGGAGGAGAAGTCCCCATAACTTCTGACTGCAAAACCCAGCAGGGAATGTGGCTGAGTGATACTGAATGCCAGGCAATTCCTTTTAAAGGGCCTGCACATGGACTGCTTGGATTCACTCCTTCCGAGTTCCAGCACTGCGACAGCAGCTCACAAGGCACCAGAGGCATATGGGGAGGAACTGAAATGTTTGGCATCAGGGTGAGGTTGGAGGAACAGCTTTCTCCTAGGTAGAAGTGATGGCAGAGGCCATTGTTCCTTTTCTGAGCCCTTCTACCACAGAATTGGCAGGCAGGTGCCGTATCTGAGTCTCCCTCAACCTGTTTATCACTGTTTGCTGCCTTTGTGATTCCTTGAGACCCTGCTCCAACAACTTTTGGTCCCACCCAAGCTGTTTCCAGTGGCTTTTGTGAATTAATGGCCTGTCTTATCTCATCCTTCATACTTTCCTGAGATTTCTCAAACAGGCAGTATCTGGCTTTGGTGTGCCCTGTACTATTTGCTAAGTGGCCTCAGGCTTGACACTAGTGGCAGCTGGCATTGGTTCATGGTTTGGCCTCTCCTGGGCACCACCAAACCTAGCACAAATAGCAGCCATCTGCAGATCACTTTGAGTTCATGCCAGTGGCCCCAGGAAGAACACAGGCAGTGACCTTGGCCTGCACCTCCTTGGAGGCCTCAGAGCCAGTGCACCCAGTGGACAGCTTCAAACCATATCAAAGCACCACCCAACCACCTCCACAAGCAACACACTCAAGGGGCAGACTCACTGGGCACTAGAGCCCCACTGGAGTAAGTCCTGCTCTGTGGGATGGGCCCTTACACAACTAACTGTGGTCACAGCCAGTCCTTGTAGCCGAATGGCCTGGAGGTAAATCCCTCCCATTGAAGTGCCAATAGCAATCAAGGCTCTACGACAAGTGGAGGGAAGTGCATCTGGAATGCTCACCTGGGATGAATGGGGAGGCTGTGCCACTGGACCCTATTGTATGCCTACTGCATTAGCCTACATACTAAGCCTTGGAGACATAGTAACTCTACCTAATACATAGAAACAAACACAGGGAGGCTGCCAAAATGAGGAGACAAAGAAACATGGCCAAAATTAAAAGAATAGAACAGAACTCCAGAAAAAAAAAAACCCTAAATACATTGGAACAAGCAATCTACTAGATGCAGAGTTTAAAACACTGGTTATAAGGATGGTTACTGAACTTAGGGGAAGAGTAGATGAAGTTAGAGAGGACTTCAACAGCATAAAATAGGACATGGAAATCATAAAAAAGAACCAGTTTGAAATGAAGAATACACCAACGAAAATGAACAATAATTTACAGGGAATCAACAGCAGAGTAGATGAAGCTGAGAATCAAATCAGTGGTTTGGAATATAAGGAAGCAAAAAACCAAAACCAAAACACAAAACCCTAATCAGAAGAGCAAAAACAAAAAGAGAATCTAAAAAAAAATGAGAATGGTGTAAAAAGCCTCTGGGATGACTGACTCCAAGTGCACCAACATTCACATCATGGGGTTGCCCGAAGGAGAAGAGAAAGAGCAAGAAATTGAAATCCGATTTAAAAAAAATTATGATGGGAAACTTTCCTAACTTGATGAAAGAAATAGACATACTAGTCTAGGAAGTGCAGAGAATCTCAAACAAGGTGAACCCAAAGAGGCCCACACCAAAACACAACTAAAAATACAAAAGGTTAAAGACAGAGAGAGAATCTTAAAAGCAGCAGAGAAAAGCAGTTAGTTACCTACAAGTGAGCACCCACAAGATTGTCAGTTGATTTCTCAACAGAAATTTTGTAGGCCAGAAGGGATTGGCAAGAAATATTCAAAGTGATGAAAAGCAAGGACCTAGGACCAAGATTACCCAGCAAAAGTATCATTGAGAATTAAAGGACATATACAGAGCTTCCCAGACAAGAAGAAGCTAAAGGAGTTCACCACCACCACCAAACCCTTTAACATAAACTATTGAAGGGTCTTCTTTAAGAAGAAGACTATAAAGAAAGATAAAAAATATGAATAATAAAGTGGCAATAAACACATATTTATCAATAATTGAATCTAAAAAAAAAACCAAAATAAATGAACAAGCAGAACAGAAACAGACTCTGATACAGAGAATGTTTTGATGGTTGCCAGATGGGAGGGGGCTGTGGGGGATGGGTGAAAAAGGTGAAGGGATTAAGAACTACAAATTGGTTGTTACAGAATAGTCATGGGGATGTAGGGTACAACATAGGGAATATAGTCATAAATATTCTGATACCTGTGTATGGTGTCAGATGGGTGTGAGATTTAGTGGGATGATCACTCAGTAAGTTGTGTAATGTCTAATCACTGGGCTGTACCCTGAAACTAATATAATATTGTATGTCAACTGTAATTGGAAAATCAAACATGATTTTAAAAAATAACCATCTCCCTGGGGGTTGTGAAAATAAGTTGTGATAATGTAGGGGAAGTTCTAACACTGAACTTGATTTAAAAAAATGGTAATTTTTCTCACCAGGAGGGGACACATCTCTAGGATCTGGGTTTAATAGGCAAAGTAGAAATAAAAGTATAGTTTGTAATGCTCCAATTTAATCTTCTTTCATGGTTTGAACTGTAAAGTGACTTGGAAGAGTTCAATTAATTAGTTAATAGTATGGAACATTGATATAATAGTTCAGAAATACTTGGAAGTTCTTTTAGCTTTTGTGGACTGGCTGCATGTGTGAGTAGCGGGGGCCTGGTCTTTGTTCCACTAGCCTCATTTAGAGAAATACCTATTAGGCCAGCTAAGTAAGGCTGGTCACACCCCAAGCAGGGAGTCTCCTGGTGGTCTAGCTTTGTGACCTGGCATAAAAAGACTTTGCTGTCCACCTCCTTATCAAGTTCAGAAATGATGGGGTCTGATTATTATCTGAAATAGCCTCTACTCTTCCTTCCCATCATCCCTGGACAGCAGCAAGGTGATATCTCCAAGTCCTCTAACCCCCCTCTCAGGGGGCTTTACCAAATCTCTGCTGAGAGGCCAATCTTCTCCCTTCTCTTCTGCATCTCCACTCAGAGCCTCCCTGGACACCATAATGATCTGTAGATCTGTAAATGTGGTTGGCTGAATAATTCTGTAAGGAAGGGATTCTTCTTTTCTCTGATGATTTGGGATTCTCAATTGAGGACTGTAAATTTAGGGTCATTAAGGCCATAACACGTTTTTCTTTTTTATGCCCCTTGTCTCTGAACTTGGATGTAAATATTTTCAAGACTACTGGGTGTTATGCCCCATGTCTCCCGTAGACATGGGGAGATGGGAGCCTCAGTTCTTTTCCTTTGAGGGGTCGGTGACTCTGTCCAGCCACTGGCTGACTTGTTTGTGTTTAAACATTTAGGAGGTAGTACATTGTGGGGCAGTGGAAAGACAAAGGATTGGGCAAACTGTTAACCTGTCTGAGCCTCAGTTTTCTCATCTGCTAACTGGGAATATTAACTCCACATGAGGTTTGATGAGGATTAAATGATACATAGCTGAAGTAATGCCACTGAGCTTAAATGGCTCTCTTGCGGTCATACAGATATAACTGGTCAAAACAGGCCAACTTTCCTTTCCTTTGGCTAGCTCACATTTTCTGGATAGAACGTGGTCCTGAAAAGGGTGGAGAAAGGAGATTAGAGTTTTGATGTTGTAAGGAACTGCATTCCTGAGAACCATGTCAGCCCATTGCCTACCACATACCAACACTCTGGCAGCTCTGACCTGGATTTTTAGGTGGTGGGGGTGGGTTTGGGGGAACTGGGTCTCTGCAGCATATTAATTTTCTGCCTTGCTCCCCAACACACCAGTTTCCCATCCTGCAATGATGAAAAAGGACAAAACAGTTCTTCTTTAACCACAGATACAGTACTTGAGAGTCTTATAAAAATGAGATTTTGGGTTGTGTGCTGCGAAATGATTTAATCTTTTACAAGTCCATTTTAAACAACAGGACAACATCTGATGGCTTGTGGCAATGTTCAAAGGGCACTTAGTGTTTTGAGGAAGAAAGCCCAAGTTTTGATGCGGTAGATTTGAAGAAACTGGCTCACAAGTTTATTATTATCAGGCTGGTTGCTTAGCTGTTCATCAGGAGGCAAAAGAAATAGCTCAAAATTGGAAAGTAAATGATATTCCCAAGAAAACTAATAGTAGGGAGGGGGAAGCTGGGATAAAGGAAAGTGAATGGATCCATATCCATCCTTTTCTCCCCCAGCTGGAATGCTGAGTATTGTTTGTTTCACTCCATTTGGAAAGGGCATTAACTCCTTGAAGCCCATAGCAGCACAAGTCCTGCTTGCTTCCCTGTTCTGGAGAAACCACGGACAGTTGTAGGATAGTCAGAGGGGAGTGATTTCAGATGGACATTTAATGAGGTGAAGAAGAACATATTTGAACTCTCTATGAAATGCCAGGATTGAACTAAATGTAGAATAATTTTTGAAGCCTAGAAAGATTAATTATGTTTAGTATTATTTTCTCAGAATATCCACAGCTTCTGATTTCCCCTAAAGCATCAGTGTCAAGGGATCATTTATTCTGTTATTGTAGACTGCAACATAGCAGGACTTGCTGCAAATAATAGTAAGAAATCCTTTCTCGGTAGCTAGAGCTCTATTCTGTTTTGACCACAAGCCTAGAGCTTTAAAGGGTTGGTCAATCCATAAACCCATATTAGGCGTTCACCCTATACAAAGCACCATGCCAGGTGTGTCAGATATGCAAGAAGGACATTGGGATGTGCTCTACCCTTCAGAAGCTATCTATATTAGAAAAGAAAAAATGATACCCAATGAGTGCCCTAGCTAGTGTGTCTTACAGGCAGTTATCAGAGAGTGGAAAAATTGCTTATTTCATTCATTCATTCATTCATTCATTCATTCATTTGTTAATTCATTCATTCATGTCTGGTGCTGCTGTAATCCAGGTGTCATTCAAGGGTTGGGGGAATATTCTCAGAGGAATTTCTCCCCTAATAAATTCATGTAAGGGAAAAGATAGTATTTTTTAGCTGGAAAACTAGACAAAATCAGGGTTCAAAATTAGCTGACATAGAGGAAGCTAAAGGTGAAAAGGCCGGAGGAAGCCTTTGTGGCCTGGCCCTGGGTTTATTCATTTTTCTCTGGCAAAGGGGAGGTGATATGTGTTGATATGCAGGAGAGATGTATCCTGCAGGGAGTGTTTTTTATCAGTCTCGACCGGAGAGCTTGGATTGGAGTGGGTGAGGGGCAGACTGAGGGGTAGAGGCAGACCAGGCCAGGGAGGCCAGGTCAGAGGCTTTTAAAAATGCCAGGCCTGAGTTCAGAAAGAGGCAAGGGGAAACAAAAGGAATTGGTGGGCATTAGAGATAAGGAAACGGGTGTTGGTAATGGCAAGAGTTAGCACTGTAGTTGAACACTGGGCTGCACAGATGCCCTTCTTCCTCAGGCCTTGAGAATCACTCTCATCTTTGGTCTCATGACTGTTACGAGGTGTGGGGTGTGGTTGGCTGACATGGACCCCGGCTCTGGGGTCCGTCACATTGTGAATGAGGTCCGAGAAATTCACATGGACTACTGAGTCCTGTGGAGGAAAAGGGTCAGCGTGGCTTCTCTCTCAAGAGGAGAAAAAGCCTCGGCCCTTGCTGTGACTGGCCTTTATTTCTTTTCTGGGCACATTAGATGAAGGTCCTCATTAACTATGCACAGGTTCGCTTTAGGTGTTTACCTTTTACAGGAAACAAAGGAGAGGATGCCGCTAATCACATCACAGAAGAGGGATATTTGCAAATGCAAAGGGAAAAGTGGTTGAACCAGTTACACTCTTCCTTGGAAGGTTTAGCATGGATTTTAGGAAGTTACTTTGCAGTAAATGTTTGCTGCCTCAGTTCAGGGTGAGGGAGTTTTAGCAAAGGCAAGTCTCATAGCGGTCAAGGTACAGCGCAGGCCTGATTCCCCACAGGAGAACCTGTCCATGGGCTTGGGTCCTGCGCATCTCCAAGTGCGAGCTGGGCCCACGCCCCACAGAATGGTTTCCTATAGTTGGCAGATGTTTTCTAGTTCATTTTTCTAGTCAATAGCAGGGGGAGTATTGGAATCAACCTCAGTTTGAGAGAATTACGTTCCCTCTCCAGGCACCTCTAGTTCTGGATTGGGTAAGAGTCACAGTTGGAGGTTTTCAGGGTTTGTAAAGCAGGGAAATCTTTGGTGGTAGCCTCTGTTTCACCCCCACCAAACCATGGTGCTTCAAGAAACAAGTTGCCCTTCTACTATATGTGTGAATGGAGACTAACTGGGGACTTCTCAATTAAATTGTAAAATTCCTTGGTTTCAGGTATTTACAGTGGGAGTGCCATGTTCTGGATACACAGAGGGGAAAGAATAGATAGTGGGGAGGGGGTCTCCACCCTCATGACTTGTCTGATGAGGATGGAGACAGGACTAATAGCCACATTCAAACATGTCACTCAATGTGTGTCACTCAATTGTATGTGACTACAAACTGTAGTAAGTGCAACAGAGCTGAAGTCTAAGGGGTAATGGTGGAGCATAGAAGGGGACTTCCTACAGATTGGCGGTAGTGGTCAGGGACGGCTTCTGTGGGGGAGCAACAAAGTAAGACCTGGAGGGTGTGTGGAAGGTTGGGGGAAGGCATTCCAAGTGAAAGAAGGGAAGGGCTTATCTCATGAGGCCCCAAAACAAGGCCAGTGCTGGGGCCTAGTGCATGTTGGGAAGAGCATATTCTCACCTTCTCAGCTGCCTCCATGCGTCCAGACCACCATCATCGCCCTCTACCTGGACCAGCCAAGTAGCCTCCTAGCTGGTCTCTGGACTTCCACCCTATCCTGTCTCCTACTCCTCTAGCCATCTGCCTCCCACCAAGCTGGTCTCTTTTTTACACAAAACTGTGGTGATTCTTTACAAAGGAATCATATCATGTCACTCCTCTGTCCTCTACTTGCTAGCAATCCATATCCTTCCTGTGGCTGACAAGGCCCTGTGTTACCTGGCCTCTGACACCTCTCTGACCTCTTTCCCAGCTCTGCCCTCCTTGCTCCCTTCCCTTTCTACAAGCGGACCTCACTGCATCTTGAGCCACATTTGTCCTAGGGCTTTTATACTTGACCTTCTCTCTGCCTGGTATCATCTCTCAAATGTTTGCTCCTTTGCTGAAATGTTTTTCCTCTCTGTAGAGTTGCCGTCTGTAAAAAATAAAAAATAAATAAATTGGTATTCTTTAATCTGCTTTAGTGTCTTCCCAGCACTTTTTACTACATAACATTATGTTCCGTATTTGCTCTTTGCCAGTCTTTCCTACCAGAATGAAAGCTGTAGGATGTTGAAGTCTTTGCTGCATCCACTGGTATATTGCTGGCATCTGGACTGGCACCTGGCACATAAGAGGTGCTTACTAAATATTTGTGAATGAACCAATGACTCACCATTCATGTTGGAGAAGTAGGCCAGGCCAGGGGATTGGAAAGCCTTGTGAGACTTGAAGGATTTTGCACTTTATTCTAAGGGCAGTGAGGAGCTGTTAAAGTTTTAAGCATGGACGTGATGAGATGAGATAAATTTTGGAGTTAGATTTCAGAAGATTCAGTTGGCTCAGAAGTAGAAAGCAAGAGAGAAGGTTCTTATAAAGAGCAACAGGATGGGTAAGGTAGCATTTGCTGCTGAGAGGTGCCATTTGGGGAGGAGACTTTGAATACCCAAGAGCTCAGCATTGCTGTGTTTCATGTTGTGATGCCTGGGAGAGGTACAGGGGGTGTGACAAGTGGGGCTGGATATGCAGGACTGAAAGGGCACTAGAGGGCAACTGTGCTGTTCCCTGAGTGGGGGAATTGGGGCTGTTTACCCATGTCATGGGCTGGAAACGGAGGCAGTGCTTGTTTGTGCTGATGAAAGGCCTGTTAGCTCTGAGCTTTTACGCATTTCGCAAGTCACAAGCAGCCATCTTTCTTCCTTGACGGTGGGACAGGGGAGCAGTTTTTGTTCATTTGTTTGTTTGTTCCTGATTTCCTGTTAATTAACAGGCTTCTCTCTGAATACTAAAATACTGAATGAATGACCTTGGACAAGACAAGGCTTGCAAGGTCCAGTTTTCTCTTCTATAAAAGAACCATAATGATCATTATCCCCTAAGTGTTTTGGTGAAAATTAGACGGGGTAATACACATAAAGCATTAGGCAGGGAGCATAACCAATACACATTATTTTTATTTTTGTGGGTAGCTACAGACTTGAAGCTTCCTCTCATCTTCTCCTCCCCTCCCCTAACAGTACAGAGAATTCATCAATTCTCAGCTCCTTGGCTTGGGGAAGTCTAAGCCTGAGGAAGCCTCATATGTGCACCTCTCTTGAATGGCTGTTTTTCTTTTTTCAGGATATCAACCAGAAACTCCAGGAGGACAACCAGGAGCTGAGGGACCTCTGCTGTTTCTTGGATGATGACCGGCAGAAAGGCAAGAGGGTGTCCCGGGAGTGGCAGAGACTGGGCCGCTTCACCGCAGGGGTGATGCACAAGGAAGTGGCCTTGTACCTGCAGAAGCTAAAGGAGCTGGAGGTGAAGCAGGAGGAGGTGGTGAAGGAGAACATGGAGCTCAAGGAGCTGTGTGTGCTGCTGGATGAGGAGAAGGGCGCGGGCTGTGCGGGCAGTCGCTGCTCCATCGACAGTCAGGCCAGCCTGTGCCAGCTCACTGCCTCCTCGGCACCCTGTGTGCGCGACGTGGGTGATGGCAGCAGTACCTCCAGCACGGGCAGCACCGACAGCCCCGACCACAAGCACCACTCGAGCAGTGGCAGCCCCGAGCACCTGCAGAAGCCCCGGGCCGAGGGCAGCCCTGAGCATGCCAAGCACAGGAGCACTAGCCCAGAGCATCTACAGAAACCCAGGGCCTCTGGGACCCCTGATCACCCCAAAGCACTCAAAGGACCCAGCCCCGAGCACCACAAACCCATGTGCAAGGGCAGCCCTGAACAGCAAAGGCACCCACACCCAGGGAGCAGCCCTGAAACGCTGCCCAAGCATGTGCTGAGTGGGAGCCCGGAACACTTCCAGAAGCACAGACCTGGGGGCAGCCCCGAGCATGCCAGGCACAGTGGAGGGAGCCCTGAGCATCTTCAGAAACATGCCCTCAGTGGGAGCCTGGAGCATCTACCCAGAGCCAGGGGCACCAGCCCTGAGCACCTCAAACAGCATTATGGGGGCAGCCCTGATCACAAACACGTGGGCGGAGGCGGTGGAGGCAGCGCAGGAGGCAGCAGGGAGGGTACCTTGCGGAGGCAGGCGCAAGAGGAAGTGTCACCCCATCACCGGAATGTCTACAGTGGCATGAACGGTGGGTCAGCGCGTGCCGGGGAAATGCTTTGGCTGGGCCAGCTTGGTAGAGAGTTCTGAGTGATAAAGGGCATTCCAGCCACTTGAGACAGTGGGGGGTGGGGTGGGGCCAAACTAACATTTGTCCCCAAATCATGTACGTTTCTACCCACCCTCCCATTGGTTTTAGTTCACACAATTATCCGTCCAAGAAGCTTGGAGAGGAGTAGGAGGCATTAGGGGAGGGAGAGGAACAATAATTCCGTGGAACCCTGAGTAATCAGGGTGACATTTATGGGCACTGAAGATGAAACCAGAAGGAGTCTAAGATTCTTCCATCTTGAACTTGAGCATTTTTCTAGTTGTGTGCAGTTTCCTACTGGGGCTTGCTTGTGGAGCAGTTGACCAAAAGGTTTTTGAATCCAGTCAATAGTATGTGTGCAGGAAGAAATGAATATTTATTATGAAAACAATAGCATCATTAAAAGCAAATGCAGTGTTCCTAATCAGACTCGATGCTGGGTTGCCTGAATGCTATAAATATGCCTTAACTTGACCGTGGGACTTTTTTCATTGTGTTGAGAGCCTTAACATGACTCCGTAACTTTACTTTCCATCCAAAATGCATCAAGTAATTCCATTCTCCACTCACTCGAAACCCACCCAGTCCTCCTACCAAACTCCCTGTAACGTATTCTGAATAGTGCACTCTTTTACCTTACAAGAGAAATCTTTTTCCATTGCTTAAATGTTCCTTTTTAAAAATGTACAGATGTGTTTGGACACTCCTTGGTTTCCAAAGCATAATATCCACTGCATTTGCTGAAGTGGCTCTAAACCCAAGTTTTTAAACCTTTTAAAAGAGATTTAATTTTCTGCATCTTGGTTCTGAAACCACTTTGAACTGAAGAGGGAAAAAGATCGTTTCTTAAAAAAAAAAAAAAAACAAACCCAAATCCTCACAGTTCTTTTATGTTACTTATGGTTGAGTTGGAACTAAAATGATTAGTTTTATAAACTTTCGGCTTTTTTCACTCAAAATATCTGAGCTTTTGCACTTTGCTTGAAAGCTGCTCCAGAGTCAACAGTCAGCTTTGAGCAGTGGTGGCTTCCAATTTTAGCAGTGACACAATGGGGTAAATTTTCAATGTTGTCCTTGGGGATTTACCTGTTGGGTTCCATTTCATCCCAACCCTTTCATTGTAATGCTGAAAATTGACTCCTGAAGCTTGGCTTCTAATGCATCCAATGTTCTCTTCAGCACAAATGGAACTAGAAGGGAGGGGTAGATAGGATGATCGGTTGCTTGTGTTGGGAGATGGAGGGAGCAAGAGGCCAGCTCATCTGTTGTATGGAGGCCTCCTGGCTGGCGGGGGCTTTGCAGTTCATATTGCACCTTCCTTCACTCACTGTTTTTGGGAGAGGAGAGATGCTGCCTGATGTCTGTGGGCAGCCTGGGCTGTGCGGTTCTCCCAGGGATGGAGGTTATTGAGAAAGATTTTGGTTGTGTTACTAATAAAGCTGGGGCATGGCCAATGAAGCTTGTCTTCAGGGGTAATGGGCTAACGGGATGGTGAAGTTAATGACTTTCCATTTTTTGATTACTTTTTGATGAGCATGAGAAGTAAATAGTGTGCACTGTTTTAAGGGAATTTTGTATCTCAAACAAAAAAAAAAATACATAGGGGCAGGTGGTTCACTTACAAAACAATTCTGTCTACCAGACAACTTTTTAAAATAAGAAACTCATTTAGTTTAATCAATGTATGATTTAACTCACAAGAAAAGGTTTTAGGTGCAACCTTTAAACAATGCCTGTCACGAAGTGAGACATGTCTGTAGATAAGGGGGCACTCCATTATGACTTATTGCCTGGATTCAGATAAACTCAGGGTTCAGGCCAATGTGTTTTAATATTTAACAATTTTATTTAGTTAAAAATTTGATGCATTATGTAGAATGCCACTATATTTAATTTTTTGTTTACTTTTCTCATTCTACAGTGATAGATCTTCTTTTGACAGTTGATATCCTCACCAAGGAATATTTGTAGTACATTGGCATTATGTTTTTATTTCAGCACTTAATTGGAAAATGAAGTGGCACAATGTTCATGGATTGTCAGCCTATAAACTTGGGCATTGGTAGCTTGTATTTATTGTGATGTTACAAATTAGTTTTTGATATGGATGGTAAGACATGATCTTCCATTACAAATCCTCACACACTTTGGTGGACTCATCGGCTTGTAAACAGATAGGAGCTAGTGGTTTATCTGAAATTGCAGATTTGCTGAGTCATTACAGGGTCATTCTGTTTGGGGTTGGTGTGAGACAGGAGTGTTTTGGAGGAGCACTTGCATGTTTTGATATGAACAAAAAGCAAGTGAAAGCAAGTGGAAGTGTGTTGCATTGTGGCAGAATGAAACAGAGATGTTGGGCTACCGTCCCGCTTGTAACGACAGACTTTCCTGCCAAGAAGACACACATGTACACACTGAGGGGACATCAGTGAAAACAATTGCTGTTTTGGTTGACTCTGCCTTGAGCATCTTTAAATTTTCTTGTGCCTTCAATTGCATTAAGCAGTTGAGAAAATTGACCTCCAAGAGTTTCCTTTAATTAAAACAGTTGGCTTAATTTCCAACTGGATGCAAAGAGGAATTTTAGGCATTTTTCCTCCCTTAAAACTATGTAACACTATGTAGCCATTTAAAATTAGTAGCTGATTAAAAAACAACGACAAGACAAAAAAAATCCCTGTAAATTGGAGAAAATGCTCATGAATGCATTTACTTGTTTAAAAGTTTTTATTCAACTATTTCTTCTCAATTTGTAGAGATTTCCATTTGCAAAGAGGAAGTAGATTCAACACTTATCACATCTAGACATTAAGGCATTTGTCTATTCATTCAAGTTACTTGCTGTATTCCAGATTTGTAAATTAAGTAATTGAATAGCCACTTTTAGCAGTAAATACAAACTGATAACCTCCTTGAGAATGGGGAATTCATTTACTTGACTCCATTGAAATCAGAGGTTGGACTGAACTTTGTTAAGTGACAGTGTTTCCTTCCACAGTGAGTCCAAGGGGTTTTGCTTCCAGATGTCAGCTGGCAGATCTTTGCTTTTTAACAGAGAACTCTGTAGCCCAAGTTGTGGTTGTCATGGATGACCCAGGTTCTTTGAGCAATAACGGCTCTGCGATATTGTTAGCTTTCCAGACAGAGATGGTTCTGATCATCAGGCCTTTCTTTACAAGTAGTCCACCCAGGGGACATTAGGAATCCAGTCAAAGAATAATAGTTTTAATTCTAGAGACACATATTTCTGGTTATCAGCAATTGAACAAAATTCATAGAAGAAGAAACATTACTCTTTATCTTACTTTTTATCTTCTTCTAAAAACATTGCTCAGTTATCCTTAATTTGACATTGTCGAGCATGTTCCAGGGCATAGTAGCTTCATGTTCCTCTTAAGCATCACCTAGCCAGTGAGAGCACACACCAGGACATCCTTCCCTTGTGTTGGACAAGGTCCATTTAGAACTGCATTTGGCCTTGCCAGGTGCAATGTCAGGGTTGCAAGTCTCCTGCCTGAAAGCTTCTTACTGCCTCTTGTTTTTTGTGAGAGTATCTCTTGAGATAGAAAGAGTGGGCTCTTTCTCCCACTAGTTATTTCTCTGGAGCAGGATGTCTCAGCAGCAGCACTATCCACATTGGGGACCACATAATTCTTTGTTGTGAAGGGGTTGTTGTGTATGTTTTAGGAGGTTTAGCAGCATCCTGGGCTCTACCCACCAGCCACACCCAATGGTGACTAATTAAAAATGTCCCTAGCTCCTGCCAGATATTGTTCCCAGGGAGTGGGCAGAATTGCCCCAGATTCAGAACCACTGTTTTGGAGCAGTGTTTTCCAATGTAGCTGCAGGTTAAAATCACTGTGGTAGCTTCAAAAAAATACTAGTGCCTGGGCCCATGCTCCAATGCAGATTGAACTGGGACTTGGCATGTTGCAAAAAATTGTTTTTCAGGTGATTCTAATGAGCAGAGCTGGTGAAACCCATTGCCTAGGTGACTGATGGTTGTATAAGATGGGTTGGTGTGAGTGAAGCTCTCAAATACACAGGCTTCCTGGGAAGAAGAAAGTTAACTTTTGTCTTCCTTTGCTGAAATGAACTCTAGGACTTAGAAAACTTGACCCCAGCAGGTACTGTAAAACTTCACCCCTCTCAACCCGGAACAAGTCTATTTGCTAAATCACTTAGGGGGAGTATGCTTTAAAACTTTGAATTTTTGCAGGGTGTAATTGTTAGGTTAATTTGTGGAAACTGTGGCATATGAATAGTTTAAGATTACTGTTTTAAGCCTTCACAGCCAGATGGAAAAAGAACATGAGTTTCTAACCCATTTACAGTAGATGCCAATGGTGCGTGTAGATCATGTGATGTATGTGATGCTAATGCATCTTCCCCACAAGAGAATCCTGCATTTCAAGTCACCCAGTTTGTAGGTTTCACCCTGGGTTTTAAGACTGCTCCTTATTCTCTGTTGAGGTTATTAATGAGTGAACAAAAACTCTGAGAGCACAAAATGTCCTTGTGTGTGGAGGGGTAAGAACCCATGTGTGGAGAAGCCCAGCAGGATTTTTCTGAAACGAGGGTGTCTAAATTAAGTAGTGGTACAGTATAGTGTGAATAATTACTCTCATAAATGTCATATTTAGCTCAGAAAACATCAAAACATCACTTATGAATGAATTTGGGCAATAGAAATTGAATATCTCTTGGGAGAAAAATTTCAGTGGTGACTATACCAGGGCTGGTTTTAATTGAGGACCTCTGAGTATAATTTCTGTTGTGTGAACAGACACAGAGATGGTTAAAGAGCTAGGTACTATATTTTTTTGGACCATAAGATGCTCCTAGGTTTTAGAGGAGGAAAATAGGAAAAAAATTTTGAAGCAAAAAATGTGGTAAAATATTTAATAACATAAATAGCATAATATTTCACCAACGTAAAGTAAACAGAACTCAACAGCAGCATTAACAATAATTATTCCTCCCAAATTTGGCAGGGGGGTGTGTTTTATAGTCTGAAAATATGGTAATAGTTTTTTATCTTCAAACTTCAATACGGTAATTTGGTAGCCTTCTGTCCACTTTGATAGGACATCAATTTAAGAAGCCTCGCAAAATAGAATCAATTATTGTACTATACTTGTGTGTGCACATTGCATGTATCATAAGAATATATTAGTATACATTTTTTATTTAATGAGAATATTTTCCAATTTCTTAAATTATATCCGAGAGGCAAACTGTTATTGGAAAACTTAGATGTCTTAGAAAGGTATTTTCTAGGAGAATGGAAGGTTTTCAACTGCACGGGAAATAATAGCACAAAGCTATAAATGTTCTTTAAATCTAGGAGATTCTTTTCCTCTTTCTCCAAAGGAGATTTCCTTTATGTACAATCTATATTAAATACATGTGTATGTACCTGTATATTTTAATAACTTTAATATTGCATCTGAACAATGTCAACCATTCAGCTGGCTGACTCTGTTTAGTCAAACAAATGTCAGGTGCATCCAGGCACAGAAGCTAGTTGCTGCTGTGAAGTCAACCAAGAATCCCTTTCAAGCTGACAATGGCTGTGTCATTTAGATCCAGTTGAAATCAGTTAGATGTTTGTACTTTCAGATTTATTGCAACTTTCCAGAAGATATAGTAGAAAAAATATGATTATTGAATTAGTGATGCATTTGTTTTTTAATGAAGTAATTTAGAATGAAGCATTGGGGAAATGAAAAGTTGTGGCAAGTATTCTATTTCACTAGATAACTTCACAAGTGTCAAATGAGTGCAAATACAGTGATTTGCTATATATAAAACTATACACTTACTCATAGTAATGATAGATTATTCTGGACGCATTGGTGTAGGGATCTCAGTCAAGCTCCATTGGTCAGAAGTGAGAGTGTGAAGCCTGACTTTGCTGAAGGTTTTTTAAAAAATAATAACAATAAGGTATACTTGTGTAGCACATTTGGGCCACTGTATTCTTGATGGTGTTTGTCAGACTGAAATTTAGGATCTTAGGCTCAAAAACTTCTCAAATTTTAGCCACTTGTGATGCTTAGAGACCCCAGGGATTCTTATGCTCGATAGAACTGAGCTCCTACATTAAATGATCCCAGGCATCTATTCTTACCATCCCTCCCCCACACCTACTTTTAAAATAATAGATTTTCAGTCACTTCAGGTACCAGCCTCCTGCTAGCATTATTCCTTACTGCCCTCAGCTGGCCTGACTTTAACTCATTTTCTCATTGCTGTTTCTAAATTCTGTTCTGCTGTTGCTAATGGCTGGTCATACCTTGAGAGAGTAAATACAGATCAGAACTGTTTGAAATAAGAGTAAAGGGCCTTGAACTGTTGTTACATGAATAAAGTGTGTGAGCTTTAGTGCACGTGCCATGTGCCATGCATCTGTAAGTATTTTGGCTCTCTAAGGTTCATCTTTGCTTATTTTGGGGGTCTTGACTCTGTTTAAGAGAATTGGTGTTTCTAGAAGAACCCAGAAATATTGCTTCTTGGGTACTTTGGCACAACCAGATTGCCCTTAATAGTGCTTTCATGCATAATATTTAGGACAAGCGTTGTGCACATTTGAGAAAAACATTTTTATTTTGATTTTGACTCAGGGAAATACTAAGAGTAGTTTCAAGTTCTGAAATGGGCTGATTTTCAAGAATTCTAGGAAATTTGAGATTAAATATGAAGAATAGAGCATGGGACACTTGAGAACACAGAACTGAAACCTCAGGTCTAAGTTATAAGAGTTTCTATCTAATCTGCAAAAGAGTGAGAGGTTCAAGTTACTGCTGTGCCTGACATAAATTGCCTCCTTTTTAGAGTGCCATTCAAGAGTTCCCAGTAGAAAGAGTGGCTGCTCTCTCCGAGACAGAGGATCCTTAAGCCACAAAGAGGCAGGAGAGGTATTGAGAAAAGGGAAAATGGGAGAGAAACAGCAGGTCACATTATTGTCCTTATAAAGGCATCACCGGTTTGTCCTCCCTAAGATAAAAGGCAGTAACTGGGTTATTCACACCTGGTTGAGTCATTTACAGTTTTCACATAACAGTTATGCATTATACTGTCCTTGAATCATTATGAAAGGGTAGATCAAGTCTTGGGACTTGGTCTTGAGCCTGGATTGAAACTAGGCACACTCAGTTACCAGGTAAAAACTTCAGAAATAATATTGATGAGTTTCTCTTTCTTCATATCCTCAGTTATTGAGTTGGCCAAAAAGTCCATTATTTTTTTTTCAGTAACATGGCTCTAGTAGGGTTTAGTCTGACTTCATCTGACACAATTTTGTTAGATTGTATTGTGACAGCTGTCATATCAGCGTGCATTTAAAAATAACTTACCAAAATTGGTGAATTTTTGTGCAGCCATTTTATTATTGAATATGGAAGCAGATACACATTTTTGGCACATTATGCTTTACTATTGCAAGAAAGGTAAACATGTAACTGAAATGCAGATAAAGACTTGTGTAGTGTATGGACAAGGTGCAGTGATCGATCGAACCTGTCAAAAGTGGTTTGTGAAATTTCTTGATACTGTGGACATTGTGGCCAAGGAATTCTTTGCTGTGGGCTGTCTCATGCATGGGAAGCTATTTAGCAACTCCCCTGGCCTCTACCTGCTAGGAGCCAATAGTGGGAGAGAGCTGACACACTCAAAATATCCAAATCAGTAAAGTTATTGGTGAAAATGAGAAATGTCTTTTATTTTATGGAAAAAAACTAAACAGACTTTTTGGCTAAACCAATATTTAGGCTGGGGTGTCAAACTTATTTTCACTGGGGGCTACATCAGCCTGGTAGTTGCCTTCAAAGGGCTGAATGTAATTTTAGGACTGTATAAATGTAATTACTCCTTAAGAGTTAAGCGAGAGCTTGGTGCTGTTTTCGGGTAGAAACAAGGTGCTGGGTCAGATAAAACAAGGAGGAGGGCCGATTTGGCCTGTGGACCTTGTGTTTGCCACCTGTGATTTAGTCCTTCTGTAGGCACAAAGGTTGGGTTTGGTGATTGCTCAGAGAGGGTATTTTAATTATTTGAGTTTCCACACACACACAGCATTTAGTATTTAATAGAACATTAAATGTATTAATTTGAAGATCTTGAATGATTTTTAAATACCTTTTTCACTTTTATTTTCAGCTACATAAAGGACTATGAATTCTTACATTTTAGAATTTTGCAAAGAAAATTCTTATAGCACCATTTGTGCCTGCTGCTATGGTTAAGGCTAATGGTTTTGGTTAAGTTTTGATGACCAAGAAATTGAATGTGATGTCTGATGCTTCCTGAGCGAGTTGGCTTTTCTAGTCAGGTGTATTTATCATTGCTTTAAACAGAGGATTTCATCTTCCAGTCTTGATTTGTGAAGGAAAGTGAAAGGTTTTCTCATCTTTCTGCTAGTATTGAGGGGTCATTTTGATTTCAGGGGAAATCCCTAATCTGGATTATGTGTAATTACAGCTTTCTGAGTGTCCATAATTGATAATTGGTTCAAAAATGATGAGAAACATGAATTGTATTTGGAATATGGTGTGTGTTTGTATCATTAGGCGAAAAAAACAATTAGTGTTGAATATTTGTGTGTGTGTGTATACATGTGTGCATGTATATTTTATTAGTTCAGTTAATGGAGATGGGTTTTAATGCTAAAGAATAGAAGGAGGACACTGCAGTGGTATTTAGTTCAGGAAGTCACAGACTCAGAACTTATATCTGTAAAGTACTCTACTTTTTATCCAGTTCAACTTTCCCATTTTTTTCAAATATATTTTATTGATTATGCTATTACAGTTGTCCCATTTTTTTCTCACCTTTATGCCCCTCTGCCCTGTACCTCTCTCCCACCGTCATTCCCCTACCTTAATTCATGTCCATGGGTCATACATATAAGTTCTTTAGCTTCTCCATTTCCCACACTATTCATCACCTCCCTCTGTCTATTTTGTACCTACCAATTATGGTAGGTACCATTCCCTGTACTGTTTCCCCCATTTTCTGAATGAGAAAATTGACTTCCAAAGAAAATCAGTGAATTGCCTAAGGCCAATTGCTGTATTAGTAGCGGACTAGAATCAATCTGACTCCTGTGGCATGGAACAAGTTTTATAAGGAAGACATTTAATCTTCTAGACCTTGAGACCACTTGAAGTAGGGATAATATTTAAATAATAAAGACCCTAAATGGACTAGAGAACCAAGTTCTCTCTTTCCTGTTGGCAACTCCAGAAAACCAGAGACCTGCACTGAGGAGAGTGGGACAAGAAGAATGGCAATAGACTATGGCTTAGAGAACTGGTGACTCAGGAGGAGGTGAGCTTGGATCTGGGAACCTCAGATCAGACCAGGTGGGGTGCAGAGTTCACAGCTTATGGACAGCTTCTCGAATGCATTGTTAGAAGTATTCTCTCTTGGCTGGGATGGGAGTAAAAGACAGAAAAGTGTACATGAACAACAATTAAAATAAAATTAAAAAAAAAAAAAGAAAAAGAAAAGTATTCTCTCTTGCCCCTAGCCTGAGAAGCCAACAGCCTTTCTACTCATTTCCTCCCATGCAGACTCTCCTCACTCCAAGGCCACATTTCTTCCATGTAAACATTCTTATGCAGGTGGACTGACTTTAGTCCCATCCTCACACATCTACTTGTATGAACAACCAAAATGCTGTGTGTCTGGAGAGGTGTTAGTTTCTGGCCTGCAAGAAACGGAAGGGAAAGAGACCAGGAGCGAAGGGATGGGCCAGATGGCCATACCAACTGCTCAAGGAGTTGTATTTTTTAATAACTCAGCTTACTGCAAACAAAACTAATTAAGCCAGTTATTCTGATTTATGCTACTATAGGCAGAAGTGAAGTATACTTACATTACACTTTTGATGGCATTTGAAAGGTCAGAATATCTGAGTTGCAGATTTCTGTTCAAAGCAGCCTGGTCTGTTGAGCCACTCATGAGAATTCAAATTAACCATGCTCATTAATTCAGCATCTCTTCTATTTCCCTAGACAGCAAATGCCAATTCACCATCCACCTAAACAGAATAGTAAGTCTCTGAAAGGCAAGTCATTAGTCATATCTGCTGATGATGGATTAGTTGCCACTGACAGGAAGGTGAGCCAAGAGTGAATGTGGAGTGAGAAAGGGAGAATGAAAATAGCAGACAAAGGCAGTGTGAGGGGCAGTGCCGCGAAGAATTTCACAGGATCTGTCTGTTTTGCAGTGTGTGTCGTTGGTGGGCACCTGTCTTATGTTGATTGGCAAGTCGTTATTCCAGGAGCCCACCAGAACTGTCTGGCTGTGGAGCTGGGAGGGCAGGGAGATTGGCCGAATTTAGCTGCTTATTTTACATGTGAGGGTACTTTGGTAGAGAGCGTATTTACAATTATGATCAATTAGAGGTCTAGAAATAAACATCATCCAGGTGGTTTGCCATGAATAGCTCCCCCAGTATGGTGACTTTCATGAGAAACTGTTTGGAATCAAGTTTCTCAAAATCTGTGGAAGAACAGGCTTGAATATTGCTTATTTTTAGAGTATCCCCTTAGCACTAAAATGGAGACTGATACTTGAGTCCTTCTTGTCCTAAGACTGTGTGCCATGTGACTTTCACCCTTGATTTCTTTGGCATTTTCCTGCTGCCATCTCAAAATTTGCCCTGGTTCTGGTTGCAGGTTGTTGGCCCACCACATGAATCTGTCTTTGATGGAAACATTCTTCTTGCCAGAGTCTATACAGCCAAGTTATACAATAGGCATTCATTTAACAAAGAGCTAAACTGGTGCTGTGAGACCTATTCACAAAGCATATCTAGTTATTTTGTAGGTAATCTGTGTAATTTCACCCATAGGTTAAAGTAATATGTAGATACTCATCTTTAAATTGGCATATGGCATCCAGGCTTTATTTATTGCGCTAAAGCAATGAAATAATTTTATGAACCTCCTTCAGCCAAATTCTATTTTCACTGTGAATAAGTAATATGTATTTAAAATGTATCTTCAAGTAGTTTAAAGTAATTTAAGTTTTTCATGGCGTTTTAAAAATAGTATGATGAACTAACTTTATTTTTATTTATTCAGGTAACTCTGGTTAACGACAATTTCAGGGGGCAACTTTACAATGATACCTGTGTAGGGCATTGTGTGCTCACCACCTGAAGTCTGGTCTCCTCCTAGAACCCTGTGTCTGACCCCTCTGCCCTCATCGTTCTCTCTCCGGCCACTCCCACTCTGGTAACCACCCTTTTGTTATCTGTATCTGAGGTTTTTGGGTTTTTTCCCATTGTTTTTTATTTTTTATCACACATATGAGTGAAATTATCTGGTTCCTGTCCTTTTCCATTGACTTGTTCACTTAGCATAATACTGTTAATGTTCATCCATGTTGTTGCAAATGGCAATATTTCATCTTTTTTATGGCTAAATATTATAATATTCCACTCTATACATGTGTACTACATCTTCCTTATCCCGTCACCCGTCAAAGGAAACTTGGGTTGTTTCCATGTCTTGGCTGTTGTAAATAATGCTACAGTGAGCGTAGGGGCACATATAGTTCTATGAGTAAAGGTTTTCAAATAATTGGGGTTGATATCCACAAGAGGGAATGCTGGGTCATATGGTAGTTCTATTCTTAATTTTTTGAAAAACATTTATACTGTTTTCCATTAGTGGCTGCACCAATTTTAATTATCACCAGCAATGTACAAGGGGTTTCCTTTTCTTCATATCCTTTCCAACACTTATTTCTTTTTAAAAAATTTTTAAAAAGATTTATTTTTAGAGAGAGGGGAAGGGAAGAAAGAGAGAAACATCAATATGTGGTTGCCTCTCATGCGCCCCCTGCTGGGAACCTGGTCTGCAACCTAGGCCTGTGCCCTGACTGGGAATCGAACTGGCAACCCTTTGGTTCACAGGCAGGCACTCAGTTCACTGAGCTGCACCAGCCAGGGCCCAACACTTACTTCTTGTCTTATTGAAAATAACCATTTTAACAGGTGTGAGGTAATATCTTACTGTGGCTTTGATTTGCATTTCCCTTATAACTAGTGATGTTGAGTATTTTTTTCATGTCTTTTGTCTTCCTTGGAAAAGTTCCTATTCAGGTCCTCTGCCCATTTTTTAATTAGCTCTGTATTGCTGTTGTTGAGTTGTATGAATTCTTTATGTATTTTGGATATTAGCCTCCAGTTGGAGGTATTGTTTTGTGAATGTCTTCCATTTGGTTGGTTGTCTCTTTGTTATTGCTTCTTTTGCCATACAAAGCTTTTTAGTTTGATACAGTCCCCTTCATTTATATTTGCTTTTATTTCCCTTGCCTTTGGGGTCAAGTCTGCACTAACTTCTTAAAAGGCATCATGGTACACTGCCCAGTTGGAGATTTGGATATAGGATTGGCTTTGCCTCTGACCTTGAGCACACCACCAGCTTCTGTGGGGGAAATAATGTATCCCTTAAGTAGGAAGCTTGGGATAGAGATCTCGGTCAGTAGTCCCAGAATTTGGATTTTACACATAGATATATAAAACCTGAGAGTAAACATAGAATTTGCCAACTTTTTACCTTTGTAAAGTATGGATAGTAAAATAATAAAAGTAAGCTTTATTTGCTAATACTATCATTTCATAAAAGACCATTTGAACATTTTAATATATATTTATATGTATTTAATATTTATATATGTATATATTTGTATAGATATTTATATAAAATATTCATATATAAAAATATTCATATATTTATATAAAATAAAATATAATTTACTTAAGGGCAGCCTTTTTCTCCAAAGAAACAGCTGCCAACATTGTATTATATCTCCATAAACAGTTTTTTGGAATAATGATGCTAACGTATAGTCCAGGGTTCAGATTCAACAGTGACATACAAAATGCAATTCTAGTGTCCAACCTGTCTTGAGACCTTATTTTTACCTCAGTCATTGCACTGATGGAAGCCAGGAATCACAGTCCATGTTATGCTACCAGCTTCTTACTTCTCTTACCTGGACAGGGAGAAAGGTGATTCATCAGCTTTGCGGGACTGACCAGCTTAGACTGCAGGTTCTTCTCCTTACTTGCCACCCACCCACTTTCCTCCAGAGGTTGTGCAGCTGGGCTTAGGCTCCTAACAGGGAACAGTGAAGGTGATCTGTGAGAGGGATTCTGTGCTTAGGTGGAAAGTTCATTGTGAATGGCTCCACCTGTGGACCACTGGGCTAAATCCTCTCTCTGCACCACTGTGCCTTGTGGGGAACTTGTCGGGGTTGCAACAGTTCTCCGAGCAATGTCAGAATGGACTCAAGTGACACGGTCACAGTGATGAGTCGGAAAACCTCATGGGTGAACAGGAAGCTAATGAGCCACCATAGAGGTGACTTGGGATTTGCCGAGTTCTAAAGTCAGTCTGATGGTAGGTTTTTTCTGTCTGGGCAAGCCTCGGAGGGAAGACTGCAGATGGGCTTGCCTGGTGTGAAACATGCATTCTGTGTCAAGACTCTTACTTATTTTCCCACATTGCTTAGTGGGATAGTACTCTGGAAATGAGGGAGGATTTCACTTCTCACTCTACTGTAGACTGGAAATGTTCATTTCTCTTTCCCATCTATGGACTAGATGAGAGAGTAGGGCTGTCAACGAAGTTTGGAATAAAAGTAAGTCAATCACAGGGCAGTGGTGGTACCAGGCTCTCGTGTGCTTTTGTCAGGTCCCATTTAACCAGAATTTGGTGGTCTTTTCCTAGAACCTTTGGGAAGTTTCATTGGCACTTTAACCCTATTACTTTACAGCTGTTGTTTGAACTGGTTTGGAGTAATGCTCTTCAGTGGAATTGGGAGGCTAACATTAAGTGCAGGGAAGGGCAAAATCTATTGCAATTTCATTGTAAATCATTTCTTTGATTCATCAGGCAGCCACATGTTCTAAACAATGTCAGGGATAATAGAGATTTATTACAACAAATTAAAGGCTAATCAGAGTGTGTTCTGAGATAAACAACATAGTAAAACAAATATGAATGGCTAAGAGGCTGGTAAAAGAGTCATGGATGTGGGTGGTAGTAGAAAACAAAATTCTGCTTGTGTTTCACTTAGTTCATAAAGACTTCTGCACTGTTCCATGTATGGATGAGAGATTATTGAGAATAATACGTATGCAGACACACTCATTCAGCAAGTACTTATTGTGTATTCTCTGTGGGTGTGGCATGGTGATAGATGCTGCATGAGATAGAGAAGAGTCAGTCTCAGACCCTTTATACTGGTAGTTCATGGTCTGATATGTCCATGGGAGAAGATATATAACAGTGAAGGTATACAATTAAGAACCAAATGGACAGAAGGAGCTATTGGTACCACGGGCCTTGGTGGGCCCAGGCGATGGGTCACAGGTTGCTGTGTCAGGTATGGCTGCTCAAAGGACGTGTGTTGTGAGGTTGAGTCCTGGGGCTTGGTTGCATTTGGATAGTCTAGCTAGTGGGGTGAGGGTGTCTAGGAGAGATGGCCCAGAGGTGGACATGAGCCAGTGGTGCTAAAGGAACAATGAGGACGTGAGTAGATCTGAGGTCTTTGTTTGGTTGTGGCAGATAATTTCGGAAAGTTGATAGAGGCTAGATTGCTTAGGGTGTGAAGTGTTATCCATGGGTGTTTTCCTAATAGCAATATTAGTTTCTCACATGGTGAAGAATGTAAAATGTTCTTCATTCTTTAGACCTTGTGGTTAAACTAAGTGGACCAGGAAAACTAGTTCATTAGTGTTGGAAGAAAAAAAAATCTCTTGTTGGGATTTTATAACTCAATTTAATTCTAATAGTTTGTTTTGTATTCCTTTTCTTAAGCCTTCCTAAACTAAGAGGTTTTACAATAATCTGTCTGCAGATCATTGAAGTCTGCATGGACCTAGATTTATGCTGTCATTTAATCATCTTCCATTATTTTATTTTTCTATCAGAGGTTATGCTGAGTTCCTGTTCTTCTTTAGTGGGGGACTTTTACGATGAGGGTCATAAGTTAAGAAAATTCATCTTCTGACTAATATCTTCTGAGTCAGTATTGAAGATGTCATAAGATTTTAGGGAAAATACAGTCTAGTTGCCTGGAAGGCAGAAAAATACTGCTAAGTGCAAATCAATGACCTAATTCTGTTAAAACAGTAAAGGGAGAAAAATAATCTTGGAACCTGTTGACTCTTCAGTTGGTTTAGTGTAGTAAAATTAACCTCATTTAGCCTTTACATTTCATTCATTTTGATGTTTTTCCCTGTTAGTATTTTGACATCATTTTACCCGTGGTATTGCATATTAAGTCTCAGTTTTCAAATTGTATCCCATCGAGCCCGAGATGTTCTGTGGAGCCTCCTCCATTTGGGGACTGTGTTGGGTGAAGAGGGGAAGTAGGCAGGGTCTGCCACCCCCTGCACCCCGACCACATGTACCCTTTCACTAGGCAACTCTGCATTCAACTGATTTGTTCACACTTCTGCTGAAGCTTTTACTTGAACAAAAGTGATGCTTTACAGAGTTTGAAAACATCTGGTCCAACTCAGAGGCTTCAAAAGAAGCAAACATTTTGGGTATCTGAGCTGGCTTTCCAGAGCAGTGAAGGGTTGTTCTTGGTGACACCATTTCTTAATTCTTGTCACCAAGCATGTATACTTGGTCTCTGCTGTGTTGGTAGGCATGTTATGGAAACATATAATCAAGTTAATATATAGGTATGGGGATTAAATTTTCAGAGGTAGACATTTAAATTGGTGCATTGAGAACTTTGACCTTCCATTTCTCCTATTAATTTCCACCATCTGTTCTTTATTTTGTGCTGTCTTCTGGGGTTGGAGAGGAAACAAAATATAAATTCTTTAAAGGAAACCAAAGCTTTTTGCTAACCTCTACATATAGGCACTGGCAATTTTTAATGGTTTTTATAGGAAGTAGCAAATCTTTTCTAGAGAAATATAACTTAAATGTTGACCCTTGAATCTACCATCCCGGAGCTCTTTCCTGTTTGAACCTCCCCTTTTCGTTTTTTTACTATGGAACTATTTAGGCAGAATTTGTGTTTTTAATAGCTTAATTAAATAATTATACTAACATAAGTGGGTTGCCAGTCCAAAAGATTAAGTTTGAATTTTAGGTTTCTTTAGTGGCCTGCCTCAATTCTGAGTTGGTATAGGAAGCTTTATTTATTTAAGAGCTAATTTTTAAATAGTATTCAGGATACAACATTTCTTAGCTCTGAAAAACCTAAGCTAAATTGCTAATTTTTAAAAATAAAATGAAGTTTTCTTCTACGTCTTCTCTTTCTCTTTGTCACACAATCTTACACACTCAGACACTCACAAAATGCCTGCCTTTTTACCAGTACAACACTAATCCCCTGCACTGTAGCAGAGTGTGTTGAAGCAGCTGTAAATATCACAGTGACACAAGGTCCTCTTCTTCCCTGAAGTCGTGGCTCCCAGAATCCTGGGTTAATGTACATGGAGAGCCTGGTTTGACAATTGGAGTCTTAGAATTTATTGGGCACATGGTGAACCACTCGCCCAGCTTAACTTCACGAGAGAAACTCTCACAGTGGTTTTTATAGACTTCAGAATCACAATGTTTTCAAGTTTCCGCCTCATTCTCCCCCTTCAGGCTCACCCTGGGCATGTGATAAAAGGAAGATGGGAGGGAAGGGGACATTATGAGGAGAACTGGAGCCTTGGCTCTTAGTCTCAGGATAGCCCCTCTCATTTTCTTGTAAACTCTTGGTACCTCGTGGTCTTGAGTATCCCCTTAGGAATGCTGAACAAACCAAAATTTCCTTTGGTATCCCATATCAAATCTCAGAATCCCCCGTTTGTAATCCAGACAAGAGGCAGTGGGCACTCTTCAAAGTCCTGCCTTGAGGACTTTCTGGTGTGCACAGGCCTGTGGTCTGTCTAATTTGAACCAAAAGGAAAGAGGAATCTTCTGGCTCTTCTGAGCCATCCTTCTCTGAAGGTCTCAATCAGATCGCAGAATGGCGGTAGATCAGAACTTGCTGTGTGAGTCCACATCTAAGTCATCTTCAGTGTTCAGTTTGACCTGATAATTTATACCAGAGCTCATTGCTACAGCGGGCTGTGGTGCAGTAACTTCACAGAAAGTAAATAGAAAGCTCATTTGTTGAATGCAACTTATTTGAAAGTAAACATTCTTGTGTAGTCTCATGTGACTTTTCTCTCTGTTACTTATAACGAAAATTAAAACAAGCAACAAACAAAACCCTAGTCACTTCCAAAAAGATTAATTTGGGCCTGGGTGATATTTGGTAAAAATTGCAGATATGCAAATAGGACTTTTTTTTTAAATTTCAGAAGTTAATGTTCTATACAAACAAATCTCCCTGTTTAGTATTTTAAATAAAACTGGTCTTTTTGGGTTGTTGCTTGTTTAAGGCTTTCATTTTTAGCAAAAGTTCTGTGGTGTGTTATAAAGAACTAGCTATACTTACTGGTCTCTGTCACGTATAGAAACTTAGGAGAATTTGTCATTTCTGTTTTAGACTTAACAACTCACATTAGTTCAAGACCTAAATGAACATAGATTAGGGTGTGTGTGTGAAGATGCCAAAGTACAATCTAAAGGAAGATCAGACTCATCTGCTGAAATTGTTGTTTATCCATCCACCCATTTGTCCTTTACTGATCTACTGTATACTAGGCTCTGTGTTCAGCTTTTTATTCCACAATTGAGTTCCTGCTTTGCTTTGTGGGTCGTGGATCTCAGGCATGCCGTCTGAGGTCATGTTTGTGACTTCCAAACTTACTGGCCCTTAATTTCTTTTGTCATCACTGTGGCTTTGAAGTATTGGAGTAGGGCTCGTTGGAGGTTTAAAATTAAAGGAAATCCTGAAGTACTTTTAGGAGTATTTTTTGGGGAATTTCTAAGCCTCAGCTAGAGCTAATTCTTGTCTGCTGTGGTCTGAGGAAAAGCAAGAGCCCTGCTGGTGTGGTGTGCAGTGGCCAGAACCACTAACTGCGTGCTTTCTGAAAGTGGCTGTTGTCAGGGGCCCAGCTCTCTGCTCCAAGAAACCAATATTCCACACAAGGAATCACAAACTGGTGGTCACAATCACATTTTATTTGGCCACACGGTGTTCCAACAATTGGAAAAGTTGCATACAAATCTTAAGTTTCTGGCTTCTTTGATATGTGGGAGGGTCTTCTGACACTGGCTGTACACCCCCACGTGGCAGCAGTCAGTGGGATGATGATGCAGTGGCTGCCTCATCAGTGGAGGAAGGACTTCTAATTTTACTGCTGTGTAACAGGTCATCTTGGCGCTTTGTGTTGGAAAACAGCAACCTTTCCATTATGCTCATGGATTCTGTGAGTCACGAATTTGGACTAGGCAGAGTGGGGGGTGTATTGTTTTTACTCCGTAGTATCTGGGGTGGGGCTTCAACGGGAAAGACCCATTCTGGAGGCTGGAATCATCTGGAGGTGTCATTATTCACACATCATGAGTCTGACTTGGGGCTTCTTGGGCGTACCATGAATCTAGCTGTCTGCTTTTGTTCTCTTCACGTGGTCTTCCTGTGTGTCTTCTGCAACATGGCAGCTTCAGGATCCTTCCTGCATGGCAGCTCAGTGATCAAGGGTAAATGTGCCAGCAGAGTAAGGCAAAATCCACCTGGCCATTATGAATGTTAAAAAAAGAAAATTTAGCAGAGTAAATTTGAAGAACTAATTGGCTTTATTAAGTGATTGAATTGGGCAACATCCTGTGTAGGAACTAGAAGGGCCTCCAAGGGCTTGTACAAAATGGATGGTTTTTATAGGAAGAAGGGTGGGACAAGGAAGATAATGGAAGAAAAGAGATGATTATTTTTAGACCAGGACATCTTTTGGGGGGAAGAAAATGGCAAGGGTTTTTCAGGCAGGTTGACTTGGCTTTCTGGGGGTGAGGTGAGGTGGGGTGGAGTGGAGTGGAATGGGGTGGGGATGGAGAGGGGATGGGGAGGGCCCACGTGACAGATTACCCTACTGGTGCTTGACCAGAAAATTGCAGATGGGTTAATTAAGATAATTTTTCCAGGAGAAGTTGAAACTGCATTTAGATCAAGTATTAAATTTGGCATCATGGGCTGTTAGCACTACTGATGTTATTTTGGGCTTGTGGTTTTCTTTCTAACAAGGACCTATTAGCAGAGGTGGCAATGTCACTTTTCTTGTACTGTATTGGATGAAGTGGTCTCAAGACCGTGAAGATGTAAGGAGAAGGGCTATAGACCTCACCTTTCAATGGGTTGAGGGTCAAGGAATTTGCAACTATGTTTTAAAACACCCAGGGGGGCCAACATGTTTCCATTTACCGTAGTCTGCACCACTCCCTATTATGTTACATCTGGGCTACTTTACTGATTGCTCTTATCCAACTGCCCACGAGGGCATTTGAGTTAGGGATTATTGTCCTTCCTTGGTATTGTAAATTTTAGATGAACCCTACGTTCTCGAGTTTACCTTTTGTTAACATTTATGGTGATAAATCTGTGTTCCTTTTGGGGAAAAGAGTAGGAGGCAGTGTGGACCCACACTGCAAACTCCTTTAGGGAGACTGTGGACACTTTTTGGCTGAGGGAGGCAATCCACGGAGGTTAGACTCATGCTTGTGTTGGCTGTGTCCCGCAGGTGAGCCTGCAGAAATGTGTTATCTTGTCCATGTATTCATTTCCTTATTTCTAATTCTTGGCTTTGTGCATTTCCTCATGTATTTCCTTATTCTGGGGAATATGGGCCAAGCTACTTGTTTGAGTATTTTTAAGATGTCCTGTGGGTGTTATTCCTATCACTAAATAATGAAATTTTATTTAGTGATGCCATACTACTAGGAATGTTACAAATAAAGCAATCACAGTTTTAAAAGACCATTAAAGTATCTAAACAGACATTATCACCTTTTCATTTTCACCAAACTCTCTTCTTCCAGTGATGGTAATCATAGTTGCCCAAGTAGGAATACTGGGTGTTATTCAGTCTTTACTTGACCATCATCCTAGGCTGTCAATATTTATTCTCCTAAATCTTCTTTTATCTGTCCCCGCTGTCACTTTCTTAGCTCAGACTGTCATAATTGTGACTTTGGGTAGTAGTCCACCTACCTGGACATCCCCCTTATTTCTAATATCTCCCCGTTTCAAACTGTCCTCTATTTTAGAGTGATCTTTCTAAAACCTCCATCAACATGTTAATTCTCTGCTAACAAGCTAAAAATGGCATATCTGTGCCCCTGGATAAAACTCAGTTTTCTTTTGTAAATGGCACCAGCAGGTTCCACAGGGTCTGGACCCAGCTTAGCTCTTGGACCTCATACCAAGTTGCCCCCATTCCATTCAATACATTCATGCCCTGGGTTGCTCTGGTCATAACTGGCTTCTGAGTGCTTTGCCAGGTGTTTGTGGCCAAATCCTGCACTGGAAGCCTCCTCTGGTGCTCTGTCCTTCCCTTCTGTGCCAAATGCCTTATTTATGGCTTTCTGTAACATCTGAGAGCATTTATCCAGGATAATAATTTGTTTGCCACCTGTCTTCCCAATTCTGACTCAAAGTTTTTGAGAGAAGGAGGTCTTTTGTCTGCGTATATCAATGCTTGATGTATAAGTAGGGCTCTTGGTAAATAATTTACAGAATTGCCGACTGGCTAAAGCCCACCAGTGGTTCCACTCCAGAAGTGCTCTTGCTGACCAGCAGTGTTCAGAGATTGCTTGCAGTGGGATGGAGGACCCTGTTCCAGGTGTGTGTTCAAGAGGGGGGACGCATCGTTCTCTGTGCTCTCCCCACTGACAGGGAAAACATAAATATATATTTGGGGAAAAACAACAAAAGATGTCTTCTGAAATCTATCTATCCTGATTTTATATTTGTATATGCAAAAGTAGTAGCTATGAAATCTAGCTGTCCCTGGTAAATGTCAAGAAAAAGAACTTGCTTTGTACGTGTCTGCGCTTGTGACACCTTCCTGACTCCCTTAGTGAGCAGCCGGGATTTTCACGTAAATTCCGTCAGAAGCATCCTGGTGTGGTGGATAGGTCGTGAGCTTGGAACCAGGCATGTCTGTACATTCTGGTTCCAGTTTCTTCCTAAGCTTCATGTCCTTGGGTACAGCTTATATCACTCCTCAGAGCCTCACCTTATTTGGAAAATGTAGGTAGCAGATAATAGTGTCAGTTGATACATGTGAGATCCCTTCCTTCCTCCAGGAGAGAAATAATAGTGCACCTAATTTTATATTTGTTTGACAGTTGGATAGCCACCTCCTTCATCACTTAGCTCCTGATTTTGCCATTTTGATCTTAGCAATTTAGAAGCTAGTAAACCTTGTATTGTAAACTAATTGTCACTAACTGTATAAAGAGGATATAATATCATCGAATCAAGGGAACGAGGGGGAAGAGCTCTCTATGGTGTTAGGTTAGGGCTCTACACTTTCATTAGCTGACAGCTTTTGAAACTATTGTTTATAAAAGAAGAAATAAGCACTTGACTATGCTTTGAGCGTGTCCAGAATTTCACGGTATTAAGCTTACTGCTTAGTCCTGGTCCCCTGGTGCCTGCTAGTAGGGTATTAGGTAAGTCTCTTATTTACCTGTATTTCATTCCCACCTTGTTCTATAGATACATGCTCGGATGGCTTGGGTGGCAAGGCAGTGCGGTAGCAGTTGGGATCTGCAAAATTAGATTTTGCTGTAATTGGCAGCAGATTCTTTGTGTTGCCAAGAGCCGTAGCTAAAATTACCTGTGTCAAACAAAAGGAGTTCTAGGAATCTCCTTGTACTAGGAGGTTGGAGGAAGAGGAGAGAGAGATGACTTTTGTTTGAATATCCACACTCTAGGATCTAGGCCAAACAGGGATTGAGCTGCCTCTTGAAATTTTTATTATTATGCACTCTAGGAACCTCTTGAAAAGAGACTAATGCACTTTTAATGACTGGATATTAAAGGGTATTTATTTCAAGTATAAAAAAGTTGCTGTCGAAGTGATTTTCTTTCTGCCTGAAAGGAACAAAATCTAATAATGGAAAGTACAACAACCAAAAATAGTCTCTTCTCATAAATGTGCCCTGATCATGGATGGCTGGTATGGGTAGGGCGATTGGAATGGGTAGTGAGTTGGAATTTTGGGGAGAGGGCACCCAGTCAGCAGCAAGATATGGCAGGTGGATGGAAGGCCCAGAGGAAGCATCATGTATCCAATAAGTCTTGATTGGCATTGGGGACTGAGTTTGATTGATGATAGGTGGTGATTTTGAACAGTCTGCTGAGATAGGACTACACAACTGAGCACAGTCTCCTAGGGAAAAGGTTGATGTTACCATACATAATGTGCAACGGGTGTGTACTCTGGGGCCAGACAGGGTTTTGAGTCTTGGCTTCTCCACTTGCTACATGAATGGCCTTTAACAAGTTATGGAAGCTCTGGGCCTCAGCTTCTTATTTGTAGGAAGAGGATGATAAGAATTTTACCTTATGGGGATTTTGTGAACAGTAGGAGAGGCAATGTATATAAAGCACATAGCTTGATATCTGCCCCTAGTAAGTGCTGCATAGATGTCTGAGATGAATTATTAGGATTTTCTACGAATTGCCATACTCTTTGGAAACTGTAGGTGAGGATCAATAGTTACGTAGGTGAAAACCTTTACTTGGGTGTTAATTACCCAGTGGGTGAATTTTCTTTTATCTTGCTGGCCAAATTACTCTGTTTATTTTCTAGATGGATGCTGGTATCCAAGATAAGCTGAAGATGATACAATTAAATAAAAAAATGGGAAAGGAAAAGCATGTGTAAATAAGTCATTGTTAACTGCTGTATTGGTTTACTGGTCAAGGCAGACCTGGATTTATACTTGGGTAGTTTGAGCCTAGAGTCTGAACTTTCAGCCTTATCAAAGTGAAAATTGATTTGTTTCTCCCTCTCCCCCACCCCCTAAGAATAATGAATTTATTATTTTTGTAAAAAATGGCACATAATCATAATAAAACATTTAAGCAACCCAGAATTAGAAAGAATAAAGCCAAAAAAAAACCCCAAACCCCAAATTCTATCATCTAGAAATAAACACCACTCAGTAATGTGGCCAGCAAGATGAAAGAAAATTCACCCAGTGGGTAATTAACACCCAAGTAAAGGTTTTCACCTACATAACTATTGACCCTACACATCTTCTGTGTAACAGAGATGAAGATGGGTTGAAATCATTTTACAAATGGAGATTATTTTGAGGGTTGCCATGGAGAAATATGAGGACAGTCTGACTTTTTCCTCCTCATAAATGTGATTTGCTTTTTCTGCCTAGAAAATTTTCCCGTGAACTTCCTCTGAATCTGTCTTGATGTTGATGCTTCAGAGTTGTTTTCCTGGGATGGATTAGGCCCTATTGATGTGGTCACTTTTTAATTTAAGGAAATTGTTTTCTACTACATTTATAATATTTAACAGTCCTATTGTAACATAACATAGAGAAAATGGAAATAAACTGAATTGTGCAGTTCTAAGAATTGTTTATGAAGCATGCAAGTCCTAACTGCCTTTCCCTACACTCCCTGTCTTCTCTTCCCAGTCCAAACCTCTCCTTTTTTTGGTGGTAACCATATTCCGGCTTTGAGAGACGTGGCTTCCTTGCTTTTTTTTTTTTAATGGTCTTTCCACCAGCATCCCGAACTGATAGTTTAGTTTCCTTGAACTCAGATTGTGTATATTTTCGAATTACAAGTGATATTGAATATCTTTGATGTGTTTATTTGTCCCTTGTGTTTCTTTGGTCAGATGTGTGTTCAGATCTTTCACGGGTTTTGAAATTTGGTAATTTTGAAATTTGTTAAAATTTTAAGAGTTCTTTGTATATTTTGGTTACAAGTCCTTTATCAAATGCGTGTTTTGCAGACTTTTCTCCCCATCAGTCTTTTCATTCTCTCAGCAGTGTCTTTTGCAGAGCAGAATGTTTTAGTTTTAATGAATTCTAACTTAAGCACATTTTTGTTTCATGGATTGATTTTGGTAGTGTATTTAAAATGTTATGGTCAAATTCAAAAGTCACCTAGATTTTCTCTTACGTATCTTCTAGATTTTTACTCTTATGATTCTTCTAGATTTTTACTCTTATGTTTGTTTGACGTTTAGGCCTATGACACATTTTTGAGTTAATTTTTTTGAAAGGTGTAAGATCAATGTCTGTGTGAGTTGTCTCACACAGCATATGGGCAACACGATTTGTAGGTAGCACTGTTCTTTCTCTGTTTACCTTTGTTTCTTCATCAAAGATCAGTTGACTGTATTTATGTGGGCCTATTTCTGAGCTCTCTGTTCTGTTCCACTAGTGTATGTCTTTTTTTTTCTTATTTTGCACTGTCTTGATTACTATAACTTTGTGATTATAGAATTCAGGTGCTATGAGTCCTTAAAGTTTGTTTTTCAGTATTATGTTGGCTATTCTGGGTCTTTATCTTTCTACATACACTTTAGAATCAGCTTATTTATATCCACAAAATAGTTTTCTGGAACTCTGGGATTCCACTGAATCTGTAGATCAGGTTGGGAAGAATTGATGACTTAACAGTACCAAACCTTCCAGTCCACAAACACAGAATATCTCTCCATTTATTGTAAATGGTATTTTTCTAAATTTCAAATTCAAATTCATTTCTGCTGTATAAGAAGGCTTTTTATGTATTAGCCTTGTGTCCTTTAGCCTTCACTATACTGGCTTACTAGTTTCAGGAGATGTTTCCCCTCCCCCTTTGGTATTTTCTACATAAGGCAATCATGTCATCTGCAAGCCAAATAGTTTTATTTCTTCCTTTCCAATTGTATACTTTTTAATTCCTTTTCTTATCATCCTATCTAGGACTTCTGTTATAATGTTAACTGGGAATGGTGAGAGAGGACATTCTTGCCTTATTCTGGATCTTAGGGGTAAAGGATCCAGTATGAGTTAGCTGTCAGCTTTTTGTAGATATTCTTTATCAAGACAAGGAAATTCCCCTCTATTCCTAGTTTATTAAGAGTTTTATTAAGAATGGGTGTTGGATTTGGTTAAATGCTTTTTCTATATCATTATGATGATATGATTTTTTCCTTTAGTATATGTTCTTTCTGAACTTGGCTCAATTTTTTAAAAAACTCAATCTTCCGTTTGAAGATTCACCAGTCCAGGACAGGTGGCTGTGCTCTGTGCATTTTTATCGCTGTGAAGCAGGGATTTGTGAACTCTGGCCTGTGGGCTGTGTGTAGCCTGCTGCCTGCTTTTATGACTTGCCAGCTGAAAATGATTTTTATGTTGAAATGATTGAAAAGATCTAAGGAAAGCTATTTTGTGATGTGAAAATTACAACGTTCAGATTTCATCGTCCCTAAGTTTAGTTGGAACACAGCCATGTGCGCTCCTCCGCGTAGGGTCCGTGGTGGGCAGAGTGGAGTCCTTGCAGCAGAGATCATGAGGCTCTCCCAGTGGGCAGTCTTTACTGTCTGACACTTTATGGGAAGATTTTGCTGACTCCTGCTGCACAGTTGTCCACTGCATGAGTAGTTTACCGAGTATGTATCCATTCTACTACTGATGGGTTTAGGGTGTTACTGGGTTTTGGCAACTATGGAAAAGGCTGTTGTGAGCATGGTTATATGTGCGTATGGGTATGTGTAAGCGTGGGTGCCATTGCTGGAGGTGTGCTTTGGAGTGGCCTTGCCTGAGTCATGGAGTGTGTCTGGGTTCCAGGGAGGGTATTTCTGGTCACATTCTCACCAGCAGAGGAAACTCCTCATTGCTCCCTGTGCTCACTAACAATTGCTGATTGTATGACTTAAGACTGGTTAGTTCGATAGGTGTAACCTTCTGTTTAATTTAGGTGTTAATTTCTTCCTTCCTGACTGTCAGTGAGGCCTAATATATTTTTAGCATTTTTCTGCTTTAATTCTTTTCTTCTAAAAACACCACTTATATGTCTATTGTCTTTTCTTCCCCCCACTCCCTTTTTATAATGACTCAGGCCTATCTGCCCCATTTTTGATTGAGTTTTAGGTTTAGTCATTCCATCTGTTTTTCCTCCTGATGTTTCCATCTCTGTAATATTTTCATTTTTCTCTTCCATTTTTATCTGTTCTGTACTGTTTTATATTCTTGAACTATTTGCCTGAAAATTTCCTCTGTTTCAGTGTTTTTTTTTTTTTTTTTTTTTTTTTTTTTTTTTTTTTTTTTTTTTTTTTTTTTTTTTTCTTTTATTTTCTTTTTTTTTTTTTTTTTTTTTTTTTTTTTGTTTTGTTTTGTTTTTCATCTTTTGTTCACGGGGCAAGGGGAATGTGAACTGAGACAGTCTTAAGTTTCAGTTGGTTTCTGTTTTAAAAGTCCTCTCACCAAATGTATCATTTTCTTTGCTCTGTGTTGTTTTCCCTCAGAGTTTAGCCTTTAATGGGTGATCCGACTCACAGCAAAGTCCCTGAAGTCAGAGACTGTCTATTTCCTTGGCCTGGCTGCTTTGCCTCTGGTAGTCTCCTCTCTCCAAGGTTAGGTCAGAGGTGATAGGAATGCAGTGTTTAAGAAGAGTTTCTCTTTTAGCTACATCTCCCATCACATTCTGTGTCTTGTCCTGTATCTTTATTGTTCCCAGATACATTCCCTGTAACCACGGCGTGCACACCTCTCAGGCATACACCTCTCCATATGGCTGCTTCAGTCTTTGGATGGGCCTGTCCCTGGAGGCCTGGTCTGACCTGAGCAAACATTTAGGAAAACCTCTCCCCACTAATGTGTGAGGAGGCATGGGGAGTAAACGCACCCCCGTTGTTTAGGTGTGCTTCGGAGTTTGCATTTTGGAGTTGTCACCGTGCCCTTGTTCCAAAGAATATTCTTCAACATTTAATTTTTGAGTTGTTTTAGGAGAAGGGTTCTTTTGCTTAGCTGTAGCCATTTTTAACTGGAAGTCATGGCATATCCTTTCAGTGCTGTGAAGTACCTGAATGTTTGGTGTTAGAAAGATAAGTAGATAATTATTTCACTTTTTTACGCACATGTGTTCATGAAAGAGCCAGCATTTATAGTGTTTTCTTCTCAAGGGCATAAATATCTAGACTGGAAGAGAAAACATTTTTCTATATTGAATAAAAGCTAAAAACTCAAAATAATGATGTTCTTCCTAAAAGCTTAATTATCCAAGGATTAAAACATACAATGTACAGTTATATTAATTGTACATGGAAATCATAGCAGAAACCCAAATATACATCTCTGAATGTGATTTGCCAACATTTTTTGTTAGTCATAATTTTCTCTCTCCTAATTAGGTTTGCCTGATTATTGGTTTCTTAAAATATGTGCATATTTTAAGGATCATCGGGAAGTCAGTTTATGGAAAAGCATCATTAAATTTGTTTTACAGACTCCGAGTTGTTCCTGCTGAGGTTTGCGGCCATATGGCATCTTGTCTGATACAACATCTTGTGTGAGAAACCAAAACAAAAGCAACAAAAAATAAGAGACTTCAGCAACGTGAAATTTTTCCTAGTCAAAATGCTTTTAAGTAATTTCAGCGAATATATTGTGTATGTGACTGTGGATATAGTGCTAAATATCATCTATTTGTGAGAAAGAAGAGTTTAGAAACAAATTTGAAAACGAGAACTATAGTTCTAATGTAGTTATCTAAACTGTTTTAAAGCAAAACTATACTTGCTAAACAAGCAGTTAAGTAACTCCCCATTTTATTAAATTAAAATAACTATTATTATAATAGCAATAGGTATCCATTGGAGAAAACTAGAAAATATAACAATGAAAACTCCATCTTCCCACCACCAGAGACATCATTAACACTGCACATTTTTTATATCCACTTCTGTATACATGTATTTTTTTTAAACAAAAAACCCATACTCTACATTCTATTTTGTCATCTCCTCCCCGCCCCTTCAAGTTTAATTATCACCAGCTTTCCATGTAAATTTACATCTTATATATTAACCTGATTCATATTTGAAATCTAACAATTGTCTCTAGAATACCCTTTAGAATTTTTGTCCGTCTGGGATTCTACCCCAGTCCACTCTTTGCCTCTAGTCGTTATGCCCTTCAGCATCTCTAGCCCTAGCCCGGCCCCACCTCTTCTTTTCTTTCTATGACATCGACTTGTTGAAGAGGCTGGGCAAGAAGAAATGGGCAGCATCCTGTGGTCATAGGTTTTTGAATATTAAATTGTTTGGAAGTGTTTAGCTTCTTAAGTCATTAAAAATTCACTTCTTATGAGGTTTAGAAGGACCAGAAGCAAGAGTGGAAGTAAGGTGTACCTAAATATATTACTAAACTGAGAAAATCCTTTTATCTGCAAGGGTACGCTGGTTATTTATGATTTACATGTTTGTTCTATGAAATGTTGCCTCCTAAGCTGTGAAGCTCTGGATTCACCAAGCCCTTCCTTCATTTCTTGTTATATTAACGAGTCTGGTCATGAGCATCAGTTTACTAAAGAGGTTGTCAGTAATGCAGAGGTGCCTTTGTTGAATTTTGTTTCAACTGTTGTTTGCCTTCACACTGACTGTATGTACACATGCGTGCCTGTGTGTGTGCATGCATGTGCACACACAGATGTTTATTTTTCTGAGCCATGAGTCCCACTGCTAAAGACAATAAGAGAGTACCTACATTGTACTATGCCTTGTTAGATGTTATGGGAGGTAAACATGAGTAACACAGCCTCTTCCCTCAGAGGTCTCCATAGAGTAATTGTGGAGGACAGATCTATCAGAAATATAAAAACATAAATTAGTACAATATTATAGGACACCCTTGGGGGAGTAGACAAGATGGTATTAAAAATACTCCATGGTCCTGCATTTTAAAGTCATCTGTATTGAGTTAACAATTTATATACAATAAAATGCACCCATTTAAATTGTCTACCCTCATATTTTCTTCCACCCCCTGCCTCATCCTGCTTCAAAAACAAGCTGTTCATAAAGTCTTTCCCTAGTGTGTCCTTCTTGCCTTTCCAACTGTTCAGTAGCTGGGGGGCGAGGCTTTGCTGCTTTCCTGTTTGGAACGCCCTTTATCCCACTTTCTTAGCATGATTTTCACCTCAACCCTTAGCTTCACAGCTGGCAGTTTACTGCTCTGCCGTGCTCTCAGATGCTTGTGTATAACACTGTTTACCAAAGACAGTGTCTGCAAAATATGATCCACTCTATTTAAACACTATCTTAACTTGACATTTGCCCCCTCTTAGAAAACCCTTTCCCTTTTCCTATTTCATCCATTTTGTAAATATTTTTTAAATATCCATAATATATCAGGCTTAATGCCAGATCCTGGGATAGATACAACTTAACATAAGACTTTAGTTGTTTCTTCGTGGGGTGAAATATGGTTGGGGTGATGGTCAGAAACAAGCTGCAGTGTGACCGATGTCATAGAAGTGCAGTGACCTGTGGGAGCAAGGAGTGGGAGCCATCAGCCATGTGAAGAAGAAGGAGTGCTTCATGGAGGTTAAATCTAAAGATTTAAAGTTTCTGGGATTTGTTGGACAGAAAACAGGAAGAGCAGAAGAGTAGAGGAAGAGTATTATAAAAGCGTGGTGTTCTGAAGACATTCAGGGAATGCTGAGGTGTTAGTGTTCTTGGAAGATCCTTTCTTGCAAATGAGTCTATTTGTCAGTAAAAACACAAATATTCTCTTCTACAACCCCCTTTTATTCCACTTCTATTTAATCTTAAACTCCATTGGCCACCATTATTATTTCCCTGAAAGGCTGGTAAATCAGGTATTCTCAACATGCTGAATAAATATTTTAGGGATTAAAAAAAATAAAGCCAAGCTTGTGTAATATGAAGACAAAATACTGAACTCTTGACATATCAGAGAATAAGAGGTGATTATTTATAGCTGATCAGTAACCTATCACCAAGCTTTTGAAAGCAACTTGTTTTTATAATAACGATTCTGGAGAAAAGACAAATTCCGTTTGAAGAATAAGCCAGGACACTAAACATGCACACAGACACACACACAAGGAGTGATGCTTTGTTTTCCAGAAACTCTATCACTTAATATTCTTTTCATTGCAGACAGTTTAGCAGGTCAGACATTTCTGAGAAGGCAGCTTATATTTCATCACTTTTTTCTCAGTAGCTAAGTGGCATTCTGGAAGATCACTCTTCAGAAAGTCAGTGTGCTTAATGATAGGACAAACCACAAATGGATTGCCTAAAAGCTAAGTAAGACTGGCTTTACCTATCAAAATAGCAATAAAAGTTGATCTCCATTCATAACCTCTTCTGTTGTTTCCTGGCTACCAAAAATAGCACATAATAACTTTTTCCATGAATCTAGAAGGAAAGAAATGTGCAGGTGGCCAATGGGGTAGGTTCTGTTGATTGGCTCCTTATGTGACTTCTCCTTTCCCGCACTGTCTCTGACATTGGGCCTGCTGGGTTGGACTACCTCTTCCTCTCCCTTCAAGAAAAATTCCCATTTTGTAAAAATATCTATATTTAATTTCCTAATTGTGTTGATGTTTTCTGTGGTCCTTTGCTGTTCCAACTCCATTTCCTGCTATACCAGCAACAAACACTAGCTTATGAATAAGAGATGAGCCACAGATTGTTTCATAGAAATGTCTTAGATGGGTTTGGGTTTGTGAATGGCCACTCAAGAATAGAATCAGTTTGCGTGCGAGGTTTCTCTTGGCATTTTAAACTATCAGCTGCTAAGGCATTTATGTCCCACCGAGAAGCTGGGCATCACGTATATCCTTACTATGTAGTCCATGTGCATGTAAGCAACTTCACTTAACCTTCTTACAGACTAACTGATGTTTCCTGTTTCTCTGTAAAACATGCCGGGTGATGCCATAGCACTTGCAGCTGGACATATAGTCTTGTTAAGCTGGTATACTTCTCTCCCTGGCTGAATTGTCCCCTTCCCAGGCATTAGCTGTGTGTATTCCCCTACCTGTTTATGTCAGTTGCACTTGTTATTGTAATCTTGAAGTTTAATGAAATAGTGCATAGATTGATGAACTCTGACCATAAAATGAGAGTTATTTTTCTGTGAAAAGTAAATAATGTTATGGAAAGATAAAGCTAAGTTGCTTGATGAAAATTGCTATCAAATTAGAGATGGGCAAGAGAATGATAAACTATTTGAAAATAGAATCAAACCTTTTAGAAAGATTTCGCTAGATTACAGATTTCTCACTCCTAAATGTTTTAAAAGTGGTTAATTTCTCACTATACCATAAAAAAGAAAGCAAAACTAGAAGATGTAGGTAATACACTTTGCATTGGCTTTTGTGTAGATTCTGAGAAAAGGTCTTTCTGTATATTATTTAAAACTGATTTCTAGCTTTTGAAATTGATGAAATAACCCCAGTTATGCTGTCTCCTAGGCAAAACACTTGGGAAGTGATTGAAATAGAGACCCTCTCCCCCTTTTTATGTGCAGCCATGCAAAGTGACTTAGAACTGCTGGGCTGGAACGCTTCTCTTTCATAGGAGAATGAATTTTTGGACCTGGCTGGGGAAGGAGATATGCAGACCCTTCAGCTATTAGGGAGCCCATCAAGGATAATTGAACCATGGAGCATTAATGTCCTTGTTAAATCTGTTTTCCTGGCACCTAATATTCAGGGGCGTATCAGATACATTTTCCTACCTGTTGATAATAAATGTATCCTAAGTCCCTGGAATGAGGTGTGACTGGGAAGTAAAGAGAGAAATTTAACCAGTATACCAGAATTTACACATCAAAATGAGCTTTCTTTTTCAAAATAATGACAGTAGGAGGTTCAACAATTATTCCAAAGATGCTGTCTCTACTCAAAAATCATTTTTGGGACTCATTTGAAAATTGCTTTCAAAGGCAATTTATAAGCTTCATGGTAATTCCAGCTGAATTGTTCAGAGTCACACGTGATTTTAAACCAATGATAGGTTTGTCCATCTTGATCTTCCATCTTGGGTCCCAATAGCTACCTACCTACTTATAAGTGCCAAAGTTTTTCATTGCTAGGATATTAAAAAACTTTCATTTCAGGTCTTACAGACAGCCTTAAAGGGGAGTTTCAAAAAAGCTTTGAGCAATCCACCATATAGCATAAAGGAAAGCCAGAGGGAAGGAAGATGGTGGTGTAGTAGGAGGAAGCACATTCCACTCCCCCTACACACAGGAGAAAAATCTGGCCGATTTACAGCAGAACAAAGCAAACAGGCATCAGAAACAGCGTATTTGAAAACAGGATATCAAAAATTGCAGCAGACATTGAAAAACCAGACGGTAAGGAGAGTACTCCAGCAGCATGGAGACCAGGGCGTGGGCTGAGATCCAGGGCCAGTGCTGGCCGTAAGACTCTAGGGAGGGAGGGAGCCAGGTCAACTGCTCCTTGCTCAGCCAAACAAGGTTTTAGCAGCACCGGGATAAACCTGGTTGCTTGAAATCTCACAGAGAGGAGTTAAGATCCATAGCCCTGGGAGGACTGCGTGTTGGAGCTCACGCGCCTGTCCGCACCCACGCGCCATTGGGGACGGCTGTGTGGGGATCCATCAGTGCCAGTGAACCATCAGAGGACCTGCACTGCATTCTCTTGGCATCTGCGTGACATCGGGGACCTGTGTGGCGACCAAATGGCGCCCCTGTGTGGACAGTTGGGAGATATTAGGCACCTGCGCATGACCTGCTTGGGGGTTGATTTGCGCCTGCACTGCAGTGCAACAGTTGGTGCCTGTGCATGGAAGGCTGGGAGATCATAAGCGCCTGCACACGACTGTGCCTCAGAAGAGACGCCTGAGGCCCTGTGGGAGAGGCCCCTGGCTAGCTCTGAGGAGAGTAGCCCAAAGATAACTGAGTACTGAACAGGGAGAAAAGCGATACCCTCACCCCTTGGCCATTGCAGCCAGCAAGACCAGAAAAACTGGCTTGGCAAGATTGATACAGCAAGAGTTTGTGTGTGTGTGTGTGTGTGTGTGTGTGTGTGTGTGTGTGTTTAATTATTTTTTCATTATTTTTATCTTTTTTACCCCTCAACTCCTTTTGCACTTGTTACTTCTTTCTTGTTTTATTTATTCTTCCTTTCTTTCTAATCTTATCTCTTCTTTTTTCCTTCTTTCTTTTCTTTTTCTTTCTGCTTTTTTCTTTTCATTTTTTTCTTCTTTTCTTTTCTTCCTCTTTTCTCTTTTTAAATACCCATGAGTGAGACAAAAACAAAACAAAAAACCCCTGGAACTGTGAAAAAACCAGAGTTGGTCCCAAAGAGGGGGCATTTCAACAGCTGAGACAGTGGAAGCTGTGAACACCAGGATACCCAAAGGAGACTGCACCACTGAATCTCACAGGTATTCTACCACAGAAGTTCACAGCATAAACCCAGGGAACCAGAACAAATCAATTTAAGAAGCTGAGCCTAACAAGAAGAGCCTCACAAACAATAGGAAGACAAAGAAACAATCCCCAAATGAAAGAAAAGGAGGAAGCCCCAGAAAGAATGCTAAATGAAATGGAGGCAACTCAACTATCAGATTTTGAGTTCAAAGCAATGGCTGTCAGGAAGCTCCAAGAGCTCTCAATGAGCTACCAGAAACTACAGGGAAGCTCCGATGAACTCACTGCAAACTATATCAACATGAAAAAGGAAATAGAAACTATCAACAAGAGCCAAGAGGAAATGAAGAATACAATTTCTGAACTGAAGAACACAGTGGAAGGAATGAAAAGCGGAATTGATGAAGCAGAAGATTGGATCAGTGAGTTGGAGGACAAAGTAGAAAAAAACACCCAAAAGGAGCAAGAAAAGGAA